>JANTFA010129334.1:393-13517 GCA_026413405.1 Phytosciara flavipes | reverse complement strand
TTGCTGTATATATTGTTCCTTGTCCCTAAAAAAAATTTTTTTTTAATTTTTTGTAGTGTGGACTTGCGTCACGCGCTCTAACTAACGTGCGCGCATGATAAGAAATTATATAAAATGAACACATGCCGGCATAGAACTTTTGCTAGAGTTTTGTCTTATTTATTGTACGGTTTTTGTTGTTGTTGTGTGCCGTACAATTTCTTTTTTCCTACTTACCAAGGTGATTCAATTTTTTTTGTCTGGTAAATTAATCTTCATTAAAGTCGAAAATATAGGATTTTAGAGAATTATAAATGTGTCTGCTTCTGTTTTTGTGCTAGTGAATAAAACTGAAATTTCTTTTAATTTAGATTAGAGTAGTGCGTCGTTCTTCTAAACACTTCATGTAATGATTATATTGTTACCGTGTTAGAGAACTGAAAACGCTCACAGTCTAAAAATACACGCACTCATAGTCAACATACATTTTTACAGGCAGGTCTCGATGACTATTAACTGGCGAGTGTAACTGCCTCTTGATTGTTTACAAAGTTGTTGAAAGGTTATAGGGATAAGTGGGTCGAGTCCACTGGGAATCATCGTGCACCTAGGCTAACATTGTACCAGTTGGAGGCTCACGATATTTTTGAATTACAGCTAACTTGAAACAACATTTTCTCAACTCAGTGACGAAAAGTGAAACTTCAGTTGCCTTTTTTGAGAAAAATGTTGCATTCAATTCGGTGGTAAATGATCTTTGGGCACTCGATGTGTATTCTCACACGTCTGACAGTCTACTCATCTAGTGCCTAACAAAATATTTATCATTAGGTTGCATTGATTACTATTCTGCAACCGTCTGTCAAAATACGACCAATTTTGTAACTCGTTTGAGTGTTGAATCAAAAGTTGTTTGCATTTTTAATGGATCGGATGGTAGTTTGACTTTGATTTGAAATGCAAATTCAGAAACTTTTTCGGAATGCGTCGAATAACAATTTTTCGCAAACAATCGTTGAAACTGCGGTGGCAAACCGTCAAAAGAACAATAGAAAGGTAGAAAATTAAAAAATCTGATGAACATCGGACATTTTCCCTCTAACTGAGTTCCCCAGCCTCAATATCAACACTCTGCTATTTTCAGGTAGTTAAGAAATGAGTTCATCTTTAAAGATGGGTACGTCAGCTAGTCAATGTTAAATGTAGAGTTTTCTTTGATAGGCGTGCAAATCTCTTCGGCATACAATTTTCTCTAAAAATCTTTTCATTTTTAAATAATGATCGCAATGTAGAATAAAAAGTTTGAGTGTTGCCAAAATTGATTCTTTCTACTATATAACACAAATCTCTTCTAATCTATCCGAAACCTTACGCTAAATTGCTAATATTTTTCATTTCATACAAATATTACTGCACAGAGCCAGCAGTGTTTTCGCAATCCATTTAGATTTATTTGGAGCCTGATGGGTTTTGGTTTTCGCTCACTAATTTGTGTACTTTAATAAAAAAAAATCCAAATTCAAAAAAAACGATTTTTAATTACACTCTTTGCATATCGTTGTGCAGTGAATCGTTGTAGATAGAGAGCATAAACATTAACCGGTGAGAGTCTTGAACCTGTTCCAAAATGTGATAAGTAAATTTAAGAAACTGACGTTCGACCTAAAAGTTTTGTGTATTATACGTGAAAATTCTCCATCATATTCGTGGATATATTCGTAAAGATCCTTTAGGGGATCGCACGACATAGGGGAGGGGGAGTCTGGCAAAGTGTGACCGCCTATTATATTTGTGTAGTGTAACAGTGCGGACACAGGGGGAGGGAGGGAGGATGTCAAGAATTCCCAAAAAATAGCGGACGTCCTTTATGGACGGTCCCTTAGCAAAATGGCTAGCAGTGATGCTAATGTTGAGATTACTCGAGTCATTTGCAAAAACTTTGAATTACAAAATGTTTTCAAGAAGCACGTAGCTTGGGCTGGCAATAAAATTCGTGCAACAAAACGCAACACTATTTGTGTGTGTTTGTTGGAGCCGTTTTATTTTGTACAAAAAGAAAATTAATTTAAACTTCAAATTTTTCTCTCTCCTTAGAAAAGTGTTGAATTATTTTGCGCAACCATCCACTTATATTTACACTTGACACAGCTTCATATAAAAATGTAAAGCGAAAAATTTCTTCTTTTTTTTGTGTGAGAAAAAAGAGAACGAAGTGCATGCATTTTCTGTGCAATTTTTCTGTCGCAAAATATCTGCACAAGTGCACGTGAATATTTCACGGTTACTATTTAAAATGAAAGGAAAGTAGACAGTTTTTCAGGACAAATTTTTATAACATTTTACGCTGTCTTTATCTTCTCTCTGTGGTTCGTCTTTCTATATCTTTCTTTGTGGCACATCACAACGTTAACTTTATATATATGGAGTCGTTTTTAAGTAGTAATTTTTATGCATCAATGGGTGTGATAGAAATTTTACATACAGGTAGAGATAAGTAGTTTCCCCATTTTGCCATCACTCCAAATGCGCTGGAAAATTTTCCATTTTTTTCAGTGTCTTACATTTTTTTTAATATCTATTTGCTGCACTTGAGTTAAAACAATAAATTCTATATAAGCTAATTGACTTGAGAGAAGTCTTTCCGGGAATGTATTTACCGTGTTCTAAGAAAATCGTCGAACATGTGATACAAAATAGAACAAAAGAAACGCAAAGAAGGTGTCATGCTGTTCCTTCGTTTGTGATTCATTTGTTCGACGACACATGTTTCACGACTTTCTGAGAACACAGTACTTGATATGCCTACAGAAAACAAGCAGGGCCATTGACGTTACCACTTTTTGTAAATATTTCGTATTCGGTACTAAAATAGAAAAACTTTTCGGAATTAGTTTTTTGGAAATTCCTTCAATATAACTGATCATCGTAGGCTCTTCATGTTTGTTTTCTGTAGTGGCACGCGCTAACCGATTATCTGTTGTTCGACTGACACTAAATGAATCTTCGTTCATTACAATCATCGTTGATTGCAATTCGCGCTGTTTACAACCCAGTTGATCAAAATCCCAGGTCTCAGGTAATCAATCCCAGGTTATTACAATCCTAAAAGTTCCATACATTTTGATCACGACCAATCACCTGTGTTACAATTTCCAGAGACTACCCGGTGATTTACAATCCACTGTGATTAATGAAAGTGTACACGGGCACAATTTTTTTTCTGACCTGTTCCTCTAACGAGTAACGGGAATTACGCAAGAATTAAAGTGTGTGATAATGTGATACGGGGGAAAAACCACACTCAGAATGAGTAACAGGTGATTAACATAAATCAGTGATTAACCAGAGCATCGAACCTAATCAGGTCAATCGTCGCAAAACTACGAATAATCGTGAAGTATTGTGGCTATAATCACTGGTTTCGGTTTACCGTGCGTGCTCATACTAATCATTATTTTTACTCTGATTAACCATGTCAATCACCGGATCGTTGTTCATTCACGCATGAAAAGTCAGATATTTTCACATTTGTTCTAGCGCGCAAAAAATCCCCATTTACTAGCGAGTTAGAGAAATAGTGAAGTTGTATGTAACTCGGTGACGTAGCTATTTTCATGTTAAGTCGCTTGACGCACTACATGTGAGATTGTCGATACGACTCCAGTTTGGTAATATATTTTGTGAGTAAAACGTCACGTTTCATCACGTTAATTATGCAACATGATTTTATCTATTCCAATAAACACCAAACATATTCAATTATTGCGAATAAAGACCGTACCGTTAAGTTTACCAATCGCTAGCACCGAATACCATGCGCAAATGTATGTCATTAGAATACCAGAACAAGTGAACCATTTATTGGCATTCATTGTAAGCAATATTTAATTAAATTTAATTTTTTTAAATGCTTCAAGTTCAATTCACCAAGTGTCACTGAAAACCTGTTCCATTAAAATTATTTTAACACATCAACGATGACAAAGAAAATTTGAAAAACTGTCAATTGAACAGTAGACAATTATATGTAACAAATAATGTGAATGGTACGTCTTGTGTGAAGTTTACGAATCCGTACTGAAGCTGACGTCGGTAAGCATATAGGAACAAGCGGTAATATTGCATAATTTATACCTTTGTTAAGTGAGGTATTTCACGCAAAAACTCTAGAGGTAAAGTTTCGCACCCGTGAGTTAAACTTCAATTTACCTCGTGTTTTTGAATGAATGAAAATTGAAAACGAAAGCTGTCTCGTTTTACGAAAATGTTCTAACTAGAATTTCTATAATTAAAATCTCGAACTAAACACTGAAAAAAAAACCTCGGCAAAACAACATGTGAATTTTTGAAATTTTAAGAACAGATGAATAGTTCGGTTTTATTTTCACAATTTATTTCAACATTATGTGATTCATCATTCATCATGTTCAACGCATTGAATGATATGGTCGACCGCACATGGTATTTTTATATCATTTTAATACTGTCAAGAGTTGATAGGTTAAACTGATGGTTTTTGCTTGGTGTCCCTTTTTATTTATGGATGCAAATATTCAAAGATTAAAGGCGAAACCGAAACATTTAGGAATATTTTTAAGATAACTTTGAAAGGTTCTTAGAATTTCTGTCTGGCCATTTCTTTTTTTGGGGTTTTCCATTATTTTCGATTGATCATCGTTTCAAAAGGACATTAAGAATAGCCGGTGTATAAACAGCAGTCGCACGATTTTACGGTCGGAGTCTATAAGCGAGTAGTAAAGACGTTTGTACACTTTTGTTTGAACGAGTGGACCAGATAAAAACCAGCTGAAACAAAACGTTTCATTTATTTGAAAGACTTCGACTGTACTTCTGTATTCACTTTGAAGTAAATTACGGTAATAGGATGTCCCACCCACACATAAAACAGTAGAATTAACAAGAGTCAGAAACTTTACATTAGACCTAATGGGCCACACTGTAATTCATACGTGACAAAGCAACTCCAAGCATGAGTGGTACCCTAAATAGAGTACTGAAGCTTGACATTGTGTCATGCATATTGCAAACACTGTAAAACACGTCTTCATACAAAATTGTATCCTATTCGACAGCCGTTCATTTTACAACTCATGCTTGGAGTGCGTTGTACGTGGCCATTTACTAAGTCAACCCTTAAACTGTTTCACTGCTACTGTGTCAAAATGTGGCCAAATGAAAAATCGAATGTCGATTTCCCTCTCGTTTTCTTGAACTACCGAAAATAGTTGAAGTGCTGCATTCAACTTTTGGTACCCCTCTACATCCCCATAACGAAAACCAAAATTGGCCACCTCATGGCGTGACGTCATTTGTGTACGGCACCTATAACACCCAAACCTAGATTGACAATAACTGGATTGTCGATTGATTGTTTCGTTCGTTTTGAAACTGGATTTCGTTAGCGCATAATGCGCCAAACTGGAGAAATGTGAAATGTCATAACATTTGCCATTCGTATATCTCTAAGTTTGCATTTCAATTCTATAATTTCATCATCAGTTCGGCTATGTATTTGATAATGTTTTATATGTCGAATGCACAGGAAAGAACGAAAAAGATGACATTACACACATGATGTTTTGATCATCATCAACTTAGTCTCTGTGTATATGACTACACCATGTGTATATGAGCATGAGTAGATATTAAGCCAACGAATAAATGTACGGCTTTTCCACACATCTACATACATATGCGGTTTAATATTCACTGATATTGCGAATAAATACATGCTAGAGTAATCGCATTATATCCAATCTACCTCCGATCTACACAAATACACAGTCTATGGTATTCATATTTGAATTTTCTTCCCTTTTTTCTCTACCATTTTTCTTTCGAGAAGTGAAATGAAATTTTCTACTTCTTAGGCGAATTAATATCATTTTGAGGAAACGCTATACATATTACACATTTTTTAATAAAATAGCCCATATGTATTATTAAAAATGCATGTGTTTTATGGATGGTACACCGAATACAAGCTTATTTCCTTGTCTGTAAGGAAAGGGTCTTACGTAGGGTTCCCATCCGTACTCTAAAAAGATACTGCGACTACTTTTCCCTAACCGCGCCTAGCCCGCTACTATTTCATCCAGTCTGTACTCTATTTGGGAGTGTGACACTAAACTTTCTTTATGTTGGAGAAAAATTTTTCGCGGCGCGGCTCATACAAAATGTGTATTACAGATGCCTCTTCCCTCAAAAGTATCTAAAAATTTTTTTTACTATCGTGTCAATCATAATCCTACACTCGAGAAATGACATTCTGGCGCATTCATGTTCAAAATGACAGTATTGTCATCTCTTTATTGTTGCTCTATGCCAATCATGTTCTGAGCTCCTGCTGACTTTTTTTAATTGAAAGATTCGAATCATCATTCAAAATTAGAACTCCCACTAACTGACGAGTCTTCTAGTGAAGCTTGTTGGACCGAAAAGACGCCGACTTGCTAAGGAGACTCAACGGTTTTCGACGCGTCTAGGAGAAAAACAGCGGATTCTGCACTTAAGCTGAACGAAATTTCAGACAACTTTGCTACTTATTTCTTTTATTGAAAGTCTCTTCAACTATTTGAAGTCCTAAAAGTAGTCTTTTCATGCTCCGAAAACTGTACTCTTTTTTTACATGGAAATGTACTCTATTCGAAATTTTGGAAATGAGAACCGCTGTAAATGTGTGTAACGCCGATCAATATTAATAAAAACCAATATGAAAATGTGACCACAAACGTTAAATGCATGTGTGTCACGCCTTCGATATCACGATGACTTGAATAAATCTCAACCGATTTTCGAAGACTTTTTTTTGTTCGACAGAGAATCAAATTCCGCAGGTAAGTTTGAAAATGGGGGTGTCGCCCTACTGATCTGGACGTTATTCTCAAAAGACGCCCTTCTTGCTCTTTGTTATCTTTGTAAATATCAACGAATTATTCGGAGTGGAAATTTCACAAGAATCCCAGATCCAGAAAAATATCAAAGTAGCATTCAAAATTTATTTAAGTTTTTTTGGTAGTTGCATGTACAAAACAAACATAAACATAAGGGGACCCGTACGAGTAGAGAACGGTATATAGTTAGGTGTCTATAGAACTGCCCTGCAATGTTTCTTTGAATCAGTTTATTTAAACTCATTCTTTTTTAAAATTTCTTACAGCAACTTCGAAAGCCCCGTCCGAAGTCTCATTTATAAACTGAACTCTATGAAAAAAATTCATCAAAGTCAGGTGACATTTACTTTTTTACTGGTTGCGACTTTCAAAGCAGCCTTTTTTTTCGCTTTTACAAATAAAGAAAAAACATTTACTTTAGATACAGACAAAAAACACTGAAATTCAAAATGGCGGCTGGCGGCCACATTGTTAGGTGACCGAAATAATTACCACTACTTCACGCTCGTTACTACCTTTCATACAAAAAAAAGATCATGAAAATCAGATGGAATTTCCTCGAGATATCGAAAAAAAACTTCACCCTCACTGTACGGCCGAGTAGCTCAAATTAGACCCACTCTATGGGCTCTAACTTTCGAGCCCAAGCTCCAATTTTGACAAATCGAGAAGAAAAGGTCTCATTGAGATTGCTTTCGATTTACTCAAGTTATCGTGATGACAGACAGACCGACAGACGGACATTTTTTCAAATGCTGATTTGGCATCTGGGGGTGACCCCAGAAGGTTTGCCATTATTCTGGGAGTTCAAATCGACGTGTTACAAACGTAAGAGTAAAGGCATGAGGTGCCTTCGTCAGACTTCGTACGGGTCTAAAAAGGAAAGTCCGGAGAGTGTGCGTCAATTAAGTATTTGAGCAAATTGAACGGAAAATTTTTATTTTTAAAAGATAATTTGTCACCGCAGTTGTGCATCACAATTTTCTGCGACCATAACTCTGGAAACTGAGTTTGAAGGTGAGCATGGATTTACATTGCTGGTGTTATCAGATGGTTTATACGAGTAGTTGAGTTGAAGTCGTTAACGTCCCAAGTTTGCCCAAATACGACTGGTGGCCTGGGTTTTAGACACTTATCCAAGTTTGCGTTCCGACCCGCCCAAAAGGTGGGACCTAGTTCGTATATGTAGAGACAAATACACACCCAGCATACATTTCATTGCCTTTAATTCTGAGTAGGATATTTGGCTTAAATTGAACATATATATACTTTCTGTCTGAAGCATTAGAAGAACTCATGACCCCTCGTATTTATACATATACCTGCCAGGAAGCTAGTAAATATTTAAGTGTTAATCAGTCCTGTTGAATAATACGTGAATCCTTTGGGATTTATGCTTTTCAAAAGTGTGTAATGTTCTGCGCGTATATATTTATTCAAGTGAGAATAACAGTCACGATTTTATATTTGAATGTTTTTGTTTTCTTTATCCTTTGCAGAGTTAAGTGGTGTTACACTGTGAGAGTAGCTGATGCCTGCTTTTTTTATTATATTTTATTTTAAAATAATAACAACGAAAATCGTATACCTCCATACATCTCTGACAGCAAACATAGATTTATGTGATTTAATCGATTGATTTTATTTTTCCTATACTCTTCAAAATGACACACACACACACACCGTTAACCATTAAGCTTTGCGGCTTATCCGGTAGCAATTATTTTTTGAATAATAAATGCCCTAAGTACATACATTAACTACTACGGTGCCATTCGAAATGAAAATACCTGTGTGTGCTGTTGAGTCTCGCTTCCATTTCACGAATATGAAACGTAACTAGACATTGTTTGACGAACGAGGAATTGACGAGAATCGCTCTTCGTTTCTGTAACTAGACAGTTCTGCGAATAATAGAGTCTGCCTTTGCGTGACAACTACTACTTTTTTAAACGTTAAACGTGAATAGAGATGTCTGTCATTATAACCATCATATAAATCTCAATTAATTTTTGCTACAGCTTGAAGATATACTTCGGTTAACTTTTTCATTATGCTTTTCGAAGCAATTTAATGTAACTCAAATGTCCACACCACACGTTATTTTTACTCTTAATTATTGAAATTAGTGACTAGTCAATTTGTCAGTTCTCGTATTTTGTCGCTTTTATTCTCACAACAACAACGAAACACACGATCCAATTTGGGTTTGCTAGTGGACAACATCAATATCAAATAACAACGAATTACATTCGATCATTTATGGTAGTGCATCAATTTTAGGCTCATGACGACATGGTCTCTTCATTGAAGAGTCTTCAATCTATTCAATGTGAACGGGATAGTTATTTGTTTGTCGAGGTAAGAAAATGGGAAATTCCAAAAAGAGTGGCTCGAGTTGGAATTTCATTTTTAGATCTTTTGTCTGCCTTCTTTTTGGCCGATAGGAAATTCATTAGATTTTGTTGTGTTATGAGCCGGTTAACTCCTTCTAAAATTAAGCTTTTGAATGCACAATATTGACATGTGATTTTTGACAATTTGACTAACCAAAAAAAATTTCTTTTATTTTTCAGGTAAGTGGAAAAAATTCTAATCTTTTGGTAAGAGTTTCTCAATATTCTTTTTATCATGAAGGTCAATTTTATTGACCCACACGTATGTAGATCTTCGACTATTGATAGTGACGTAGGCTGAACCGTTGTAAGGATTGTTTGAGATTATTTGGTCCCCTTGGACCCCTTTTCACAAATTGTAATCATCTCTTACATCGAAATAGTGTCAGAAGCCAGTAAGACAGAACGTCTTTTGTGAAAAAGTTCTTTATACTGCTCTTATTAGTTCCAATATTGACCACACAATTAAAATGTAATACAAAAGGGTTGCTATTGCCATATCATTGAATCCTGTCACACGTCATCGAATCAGAAGCAACTTCGCTCTGATTAATTCGTCAAAACTCTTCCACCATCGTGAGAGAAACCGGTTGTTTTTCGTAAAACCATTCGAATTAGAATGTGAGCTGTTGGTTATAGTGTAGTCGTACACAAACTTGAGTTGAAATATATCGTAGAGCTGCTCCACAAAATGAACTAAAAAGAATGGATGCTTTATTGAAAATATTGATATTTCCATATTATCTAAGAGCAAAGCAATATCAGCAGACCAATCAAATACACACAGATAGCACAAAGCTACTAACTTGAATATTTGGTAGTTGGTAGTTGTCAGCTGGTTCGACACGCTAAATGCCTTTCTTCCGTTTATTGACCAAATAACCGGCCAAGACCGAATAACAATTCAGTCAGGTATTCCAATGGCACCTCTGGTAGATTGCCAAAAAAAAATTGCCAAAAAAATGCGTTCTACTCAAGAGCTGCGCACCGACTAATATGCAGTTATTCTGCATGCTTGCCCATTTTTTATCTTGAATGTTTGGTAGTTGGTAGTAACTATTGATCTGCCAAAATTTGCTAATCGAAAATTCTAGGAAATTTAGGAAATAAAATTTCCCAAGAATTGGCGCTGTCAAAGTATTTCAAGTGGAGAAAATGAGGTAACTCACACCTCTTACACGGAGAAAAATTGAAATTATTCACAAATTTAATAAGTCGTTGCAACTTGGATTAAAAGCGTATGAAAGCGCTAAGCATTCTTAATTGCCGACACATCATTGGCATCAAGTCTAAAGAGAAAATTATTTTGCTCATTTATGATGACGTGAAAATAACAACAACTCTAAATTACATTTCTGCTCGTACTTTATGAATAAACATTTATTCATTTTCTAGGTGAGATATATCAATTTTGGTTTGTATATGACAACATTAAAGTGTCATAATTATTTGCAAATAAACCTTTGGCTACAACAAAAATAGGTTTGCGGTTCGTCAACACTTAATTAAGATTATAATGAGCTGCTATTAATCAATATTACTCTGATTAATTATAGAATATAGTGGAGCACACCGGTTTCGACGCGATAGAGTTAAATAAGCTATTTTGATACAATGTGTACATCGTTCATAATTATTTATGAAGCGTTTTTCTTTATTCAGGTTACGCTAAAGAATGCCTGTGTGGCATACAAAACTATATTTTGAAAACGAATTTTAAATTACTCGGACAGCTTGAATATTGTTTCGATTTCATCATGCTGTGCTGTACAGACTACCGCAATAGTGTTTACAGTGTCAAATAGGATGCGACAGGAAACTCAAAATTGTTAGAAATTTTGTTCTTCCGGAAAGGTTTTTAATACCGCGAAAACCTGCGCAGAATTTTGTTTTAAACTTCTTAATTGCTTTTTTTTGGATTAGGAATAGTGAATGCAGTATCTGAATACTTTCTGCTATGCACATGCACAACTATATTTCTACTCGGCTTAACTTGAGAAATGTGAGTGTCGCAGCACGGGTAATTAATTTCAAGATTTCCAATTTGCAGTAATCACCAGAAATCACACTGAGGCATGTCGAAGCGCGACCCAAACATTTTCATTTTTGTTGAAAATTTTATCGCAGTCTTAAATTCGTTATTCAGCACTATGTAACATTTACGATAATTCAAATCACTCTGGTCGATGCCTAATTCACATTTTTTATGTAGCTCAAACATTTTCGTCACTATTTGGCTAATAATTTCAAAAGTTACTTTAAAACTTAGTTCTCACAGCCATTAAACAAGTGAATGAGCATTGAGCATCCTGGCTTGTTATTATTTTCAATAATAACTCATCGTTTATATTATCTATTCAAATTGTTTCATTTATCCGTCTCAACCTACTCCTATCACAACAATTTTTCATTTGGCATAAAATCGACGATTAACCGGAACATAAACATTTTCACACACAAAAAGTGGGAATCTCTTCTGTTTTACCAACACAAAGCCAAGCTAAATGCTTTATGGTGTAATAATCTAAATTCTACACAAAACAAATTAATCAAACTGATGAAAATAGTTTTTTTATTCAAAGAAAATACTTGAGTTTTCGTTGAAAGGAGACAGAAAAACTTTCATTCATTCTTTATGCATGTCGATACGTGTTGAACAGTTGTTGACTAAAGTGTTGTTCTAAAAATACCAAGTTTTTTTTCATAAAAAATAGAACTATCTAAATATGTCAAATGTACAGCTGTAACATTTCGGAACAGTTCAATTCCGTAGACCGATAAATATGAATTGTGATGGAAATGGAATAGGCCAACACACTTTAGGGCTCCGATCAGTTTCAACTCGACCTGGGTCAGCTCAGAAAGTTCTGTTTTCCGTTGAGTGTGTGGCCGAAGTGCATGCAGGCGAAAATGTATTCGATGTGTAAATTACCAAAAATATTTTCCACCAGTCTTCATTGTTCGCGGACAGGTTCGTCACAGACAATAATCGCAAAATGAATTTTGCTACATGCAGCTATCATAACAGACTTTATGTTAATACATTTCATAGTGTAGTTTAGTTTCAGCCGTCGGCTGATAAGAACATGGTCCTTGGTATATACTTCGGGTTTCCAGGATTCCTCTGTGGAGTTCCGTACGTTTCAGCCAGTCTTGAGGAGCTAACTCAAATTTGTGTTTTGGGTCGTTTAACCATTGTACCAAGGGGTCTTAAAAAAAAGCGGTGTGCAAGGAAGACGAGTGAGTTCTAACAAATTTGGGTCAAATTCGACCCTGTTAGTCAAAAATTTGATAAAATAGCGTGGCGTAGCTTTGTGAACTCTAATGGCTCTGTGAAGTCTGAACATTTCAATAAGGAACTCCATTTTCGTGCATAACTTGGTTTTTTGTTGATAACAAAAATTTTGCATTCTATAAATTCTCTAGAAATGTGATTCGCACTCGTTTCCATTTATGAATTCCACATGAAGTTTGGAGTGAGCCATTATCGTTTGAATTGGCGATTTCATCAATGCCTCTCGTTCATCAAACGTCACATTTCTATAGAAAGTCGTCACAGGCTTGCCAACAAGATTGAAATTGCACAGCATTTTCAAAAAATTTGAAGCGGCAATTTGAAAATGCAGCTTTTTGACGGAAATCATTAGTTAAAATAACTGTACATTCCTCATTGTATATTACAATTTCGTAACAAAAGGACGGCGACACCTTCAAGAAGACATTATCTTCTTCTTCGCTTTAATTTTTCCTAGGACTCGTCCATATGATTTTCAAAATTTTTGGTCCTCTCCCTCTGCGTCCACATATTTCCTATATCTAAAACATGTCTTGCATC
>JANTFA010129223.1:0-13519 GCA_026413405.1 Phytosciara flavipes | reverse complement strand
AATTATTCACATAAATAGTCATAAAAAGATTTTATCCGGAAACTATACTCCTCAATCAACAAAATATATTATTTTTACGGACTTTTCGACGGTGGTGTAGGACGTGACGATAGTCTTTCAGAACAAAATTTTTAGAGAAAATTTTTTTTAATGGAAATACAGTTTGTTGCACATAACAGCTGAAAGTGTTTTCCGGTAATTTAGAAATCAACACTGGGACTTGCGTCACACCTTATTCTTCAAAGTTTTCCCTTTTTTGTGTGATCTCATAATCTTGAAGAAGAAAAAAACCGGACTGCCAATGCCAAATATATATATTCCCATTCTGTGCTACCCTCCATTCATTTCAGCACAATGAATTCCCGTCATCATAATTTTTCCAAATAATAATCAATGGAAAACTTGTTGCTTTTGGGGTTTTCCTTTTCGTATAGATTTCACAGTTGCGTCGATGTGAATCGAATTGCGACCATAAACTTTGGGGTTTTTAGAATGGTTATCATTGAATTCATACCCATGGATTATATTATATGAATCGAGAATGGATAGAGAAGTATTATATTGGGTATGAGGGGATGCGATGGTTAACAGAGTGTTTCACTGTGATATTGGATGGAATTTGTGTGCATGTGTGCGGGGGGGAGTCCTCTGGCTCAAATTGGGTACATTACATATTTCATATGTAATAAATATCTAAAAGACTGGAAAGTAAAACAATGGATGTACATAATGTATGAAATGGGAAACCACACTCACACACACAACAAAAAGGGACACACACACAAAAAGAGAGATTCATTAATGGCATCTATTTGTTTCCGAATGTTAAGCTTTAATGTCTTTGCCAGAATTTATCGTTCCAATTATACGTTTTTTACTAAATAATTTGTAGCAATTTCGGACATTTTTATTATATTCTTCCCGTTTCGGACATATTAACTTGGAGTGGAGTGCGAAATTTCCTTCCATCGCTTTCTAATCTGTTTTTAAAAGCGAAATTTCCTTTTGTGTGAGCAATATGTCTAGACTCAAAGTTTAATTTGTTATTTTTCGTTTGCTTTTTCAGTTAAGTTCATTTTGAGCATTAAATTGGTTAAAAAAAATCCTTTTTTTATTTACTCAAATTTACAATTGGCAATGTCCACGGAGTTCCGTTGCTCTCTTTTTAATTCTAAATTATTTTCATTTGAAATTCTTTTTTTTGTGAAAAGAGGATCGAAAAGGGTTGCGTGAAAAGTATTTAAAAAGCTTTTAAGTAATGAATTTGAGCTTATGAAGTGATGATATCATCCCTGTACAGTGTTTCTGTATATTTATATATCCATTTCTCACACAAAGGCAGTCAATTTCAAATCCTTTTTTCTGAGTTTCGTTGTAAGAAAATGTACTTCCAGGAACAAAAGTTATTTGATTACCGAGGAGAGAAAACCAGAAATTCTAACAAGAACGATGTTTCCTTCGAGTTCGAGAACGAAACTACTTTACTTCCAAAAACGGTGTGACCCGACTTTGACTTTTCGTGACTCATCGAATAATTGCCAGAGTCGGATGATTTACAATGACTTCCATGACCAATCGTGACTTACAATAA
This sequence comes from Phytosciara flavipes, assembly GCA_026413405.1. NCBI lineage: Eukaryota > Metazoa > Arthropoda > Insecta > Diptera > Sciaridae > Phytosciara > Phytosciara flavipes. The sequence continues at coordinate 11,928 of JANTFA010129223.1, read as the reverse complement.
CTTTCGGGGTTTTCGAATCTATAGACTTCTTCTTCTTTCTTCCTCGCTTTATTTTTGGCTTCGAGTTGTGTTTGCAAAAATTTTCCTCACTCATTTTGATCGTGTTACGGGTCTCGCATTCGCAATCTGCTCCTTCTCTTCTTGTTCTCGTATTAGCCCGAATCGCTTTGTCGACGATGGTTCCTTTTATGTTCAAAATGTCTCGTATATGTTCACTGTTGATGTCACCCAATTTTGTGACGCCAAAGGACAAGAGTAGATTTTTCCCTTGAGTTTTGTTGGCATTGGCATACGCTTGTCGCACAATTTAAGCCAGCCCACACTGCTCCTATGATTCACGTCTTCGCATTTCGTTGCAGCCCAATAAACAAAGAAGCAGAAAACCAAGCAGGAGTTTACTCAATCCCTTGTGAAACGTGTGACGATATATACTTAGGTGAAAGCATGAGATTCGACGAGAGGAAGGACGATCATGAAAGAAACGTAAGACGAAGGGAATACAAGAAATCAGCAATTGCAAGACATGTCATTAGGAACAAACAATGCGAAAAGAGGGCACAAAATGGAGTAAATCACATTGGACGCATGAACCTGTTCGTGTTCATTATACAAACTCTTAGCTCTTTGCAGAATACTATTTAGATTTCGGTCGGTTCTTAATCATTCCGGCATATTTTATGATTATATCCCGCGTTATTTTTGACACTGCTATTTTCATAATGTTTCAATCTGTAGCACCTGAATGCAATACATCGCATTGAAAGTGGACAATTATTTTTGGCCAGTCTTGGAAAGATTGACAAACTTAACACTTTGATAGTAAGCAATAAACTTTTAGAGATGTTTTGTTCCCGGTGGTATGTAAAAGATGCAAGGTTTGAGATGATGCGAGTGGGCGAATTTTCGGACAAGCATAATTCTCGAAGTAAACGAAAAGATCAGCAAGCTTTCTCTTCATTGTCGGAGTTGTTCATTATTTTCGAATTTGTTTGTCTGTTGGTATGTCAGAACTTGATTCTTCTTTCCATTCGTCGGTTACAAACCTCAGAATTGCATAATTTGGTATCTCAAATTTTCGCGTAAATTGAAGAAATAAATGCCGGTCGAATCGTGTGAAATGCCAGTTTTCAGTTTCGTTTTTTATAGGTTGATTAAACGAAAATGGAGTCACCGGTGTCACCAGAACATGAATTTCGAGACCACACCTCATATGAAAATATCATTCTATTGACTTAAGGCATAGATACATTGTTTTTTGTCTGTACAATAGCATTACATAATCACCACAATGTAATGCTACTGTATTGTACAAAACGTTAGTTATTTGGATCACAAGGGACGAAAAGAAAAAAAATTCAACCGCATTTATTCCTTTATTCTAAAGGTTGATATTTATAAATCAATGATACATAATTCTGCCATTGCTCAGGTAAAACTCACTTCTGAGCCCGTCGGTTTTTCCGAAATTAGTAGAGTGACTCTCTTCAAGTACTTTTGATCAGAGAGTTTATTCGCCGATGACACTCTACTCGGCTATCTAGAGCTATACATATCGAAAAAATTGTTTTCGAGACAATATTGCAGTTAAGTGTATCTTTTTATGTCTGGTTGTTTCGGATCAGCTAGTATAAGATATTAAAACAACAATTTTCAAAAAAAAGGTAAAATTAGTTAATTTCGGTTAATTTTGTTAGGTATGGCTCTAGATTTGCGAGTAGAGTGTCACCGGCGAATAAACTCTCTGATCAAAAATACTTGTTGCGGGTCAATCATGGCATGTATGGTATCATTGGAAAGCTTCAGGCTAAAACCAGAGTATAGTATTGGCTTGAATTTCGTCTACAGTTGAGGTACAGAAGTGGTCAAGGTTCGCCGAAGGTCGAGAAAAAAATGACATATCCGAAAAATCTGGATCAAATCTTTGGACAGGGCTGGCCATGACTACCATTAGTTATGTTTTGTACATTAGGGTCCACACTACCTCACAACATATGTTTCATCTTTGGCCAGCGCTGTCCAAAGATCTCCGGACTTTCGAAAAAATAGTCCATTTTTGACCTAAATTTCATCGTTCCGCCGCCCAGTCGACTTGACAGCAATAGTTTGCATATTCATTTTATGCACCATAACAGGCCCCATAATTTGGTGCATAATACCAATTGATTTGATTGCATGTTGTGGAACTTATATACATTTTTGTTCAAATGAGCACTGAGCCATGGTCATACACATCGAGGACTCTACCAGCCGCAGTAGAGTGTTTCGGGAAAAAAGTTGTTCCACAAGTTTCTTAGAATTTTATGGAGGTTCGATTGAGCGATCAACCAAATAAATCGGAGATGGCTTCAATTTTGATTGGCTGAAGATTTCGCAAATTCACTCTTAATGAACTCGAGACCGGATTGCGTATATCACAGATGAGTATGCAAAGCTCTATTCGGTGAAGGAAAATCGATTTGCAATTCTGTTTTCTCTTAGAGTGTGCTGAATATAAGAAAATGTTTCCGACCAATTATTACGGGACTGGCGGAAATGCTGTTCCGAGAGAATTTCCGTTAATGGTATCAGTAGCATGAAATCAATCACACTTTTATCTACATTGAAATGATAATGACTAACTTCAGATCGCCAAAATTCATTGGGATTTCTAATTTATATGTTTGATGAAACTGCATTTACACATAAAACACATAAAAATTGAAGTATGCGCCCTAACCCTACGACCAATCACAGTAATTCCAGCAGCATCAGCTTTCAAGAGGCTTTTGTCTGATTTAAGAAATACGCAAACATTTTTAGAATTCGATTTGTCGTTTATTCATAACAAAATGGGTTAAGTTTGTACAATATTGATCTACTGATTGAACATCTGGAGGTTTAAAACGATTTTCCGATCCGATTTCGATCCGCGCAATGAAAAGGACACAATTGCTGCACACAACAGTACAGTCAATGAAACTGCTGCAACAATTAAAAACACGAATTTCGTTGGGAAAGTTTTGGTTTCGATTACATCTACCGCTGCTGAAGCTGAAGTACTGCTATTAGGCCAAACTATGCTTTCAATCCAATCGATGTTGGCCGAAATGCGAACAGAAACAGTCAAATTTGCTTCTTCACTCGTTAATTCATCAACTACAAGTCCTATGACCTCGTCGGGCGCATTCCGATCGTCGTGAATAACAGCGTATCCAGTGCCCTTTAAATGTTTAGAGTAAACCATCATATGAAATAACAGATGGAACAGCTGCCAATCATGTCGCATTATTATAACGAAAATATCACACTTACAGCAAAAAATCTTCTGCTGCCTGTTCTCGACTCACTACAGAAGATTTCTTCTTTTTCAATGTCCCTAACATATTTCTGACGTTTTGCCATTTGGTATGCATTCTTGCACCGCTTATGAGAAATGTAATTCGTTGGGAACTTATGTAAAATATTGTTGTTCCGAATATTTGTGGGACCCCAGCCTATTTGTACTAGGTCCTTCGACACCGACAGATCATTCAGTGACAAACATGCTGGTCGCACATACTCGTTGAATTTGATCGATTCATTCAGTTGATATAATTTGATGTCGGCGAACGCATGATCTTTATTAAAGTCGGGATGTGCAAACGTGTTCGTGATGTTGTAAGTTTTGGGTTGCGAGTCATCCGAATCAGTGTACAGTTCTAAATCTCCAAGAATAACTATTTCTCCACTGAAATTACAATCTTAGCATTATGCATTTGAATTCTGTAACATTATGTCACCGAGACCTTACAAATTATGATACGCCACTGAAAGCACAAAGTTTTCGCTGACTAATATCCCGCTGTAATATTTTGTGGCGTTTTTAATCCTTGCCTAGAGTACCAAACAGAGAAATTAGAAATCATGAACTTTAAATCTGAGGCAATCTGAGGTTAGTCATTATCATTCTAATTCTGTGATGAACTCTGTTACCATAAATGGAAATTCCTTTGGTACAGCATCTTCGCCAGTTCCGTAGTAGTTTGTCGGAAACATTTTCTCATATTCAGCACATTCTAAGGGAAAACAGAATAGCAAATCAAACTCATTTCACTTCACTAAAATAGAGCTTCACATACTCAACTGTGATACACGCAATCCGGACACGAGTTCGTTGAAAAGAAACAAACCAACCATTGAAGTGAGAATCATTGTTGCGGATTAAATGTAGATTCGTTGTGCCATCTAAGAGAACCGTCACTCTACTAATTTCTGAAAAACCGACGGACTCAGAAGTGAGTATTATCTGAGCAGTGGATGAATCTTGTAGCATTCGATTGTGAACATACCGGAAACACACCACAAAATAATATACACTGGCTTTCTTTTTCCTACTGTGAATCCTCACTGTATTCATTCAATACAAAATTTCAATTGAACTGAAATTGATGCTGAGACTGTGTATGATTTCATTTTGAAAGATTGTAACGACGTTGTGTAATTCAATGTTTTCCGTTTTTATTTGCAGATTATTATTAACGGCATATCATATCGAAAAACATTACGCAATGCAGTTTAGTTGGAAATAAAACTTTGCATAGCAATTAATGATACACGCGTTCCGGAAATCAGTGTACTCCAAAGTAACTGCAGAAACGGAGGATGAATCATGTAGCTGCTTATGAACATCAACGTTCAGAAATGACTCGTAATCTGTTGTAGACGACAACCACACAGCGTAATGGCTTGCCTAGTCGAAATGCATTACGTGCACCACGCATTATGCAATGAAAGAATAGTAGAGCTTAGTGACACTTTTTTGGCACTTTCATCGTGGGAGTGGACTCTAGCAAATCATTCGTTAGTCTCGTTCTTGAATTTGCCGGCGATGGTTCCTTTTATGTTCAACATGCATAGTCCAGCATTTCGAACCATAAGTGAGTGTAGGTCGTACCACCTTTGAGTAGATTTTGCCCTTGAGTTTTATTGGCATTCGTTTGTCGCACAATTTAAGCCAGTCCACACTGATCCTAGGATTCACGTCTTTGTCACAATGTCGCATCTTGTTGAATATATCGAATTTCGATACATACCGGATTTTCCAGGTGGCTTGTTAAATATTTCGAAAGAAATGAATCGTTGAGAAATTTGAATTTAATTTAATTTGCCGAACAGTTTTCAACAAAACTCCATTTTCTCAGGGTCAATTGATGGGAGAAAATTAGTTAAATCACATGGGACGCATGAACCCGTTCATGATGCAAACTCTTCCGGTCGGTTCTTGATCACTCCGGCATATTTCATGATTATATTCCGCGTTACTTTTGACACTGCTATTTTGTCATCAGAAATCAGAAAATAAAAAAATAGTTCTGCTGACGTCAAACGCAAACGTCAACAATTTTACAAAAAAGTTTAGATACACAACAATTAGTTTCCTGTACAATAGCATCACATAGTCACCATTTCGTACATACTAAGTATAAGAAAGTACCTATTCCTCTAGAGGTTGATAATATTACAATTGAATGCTACATGATTCATCAAATGTCGCAGTAGTTCCATTTGATTTTATACTCATTTCAGATAATACTTCTGAGTCCGTCGGCTTTTCAGCAATTAGTCGCGTGTCGGTTCCCTTCGATGGTACAACGAATCTACATTTCATCCACAACTGTTGATTCTCACTTTAATGGTTGGTTTGTTCCTTTTTAATAAACTCGTGTCCGGATTGCGGATATCACAGATGAATAAGTGACGCTCAATTTGACGCTCAATTTAGTAAAGTGAAATCTTACTTGTACCTCAGACGTGTGTGACCCCTCGCTTGTGAGTTTGTTTATTACAAAATTGTTACTTCATGTAATGAATCACTTTCACAGCATCCAATGCGAGATCCAATGTAACCCTCCGATTTGGTCAAGTGTGAGTGAAACGTTTGCATCTCAAGATAAGATGCTTAGAGCAAACGAAGTACTAGATTTCATGATTATACAGTCGATGAATTCCAACTGGTCCACTCATACAATTAAAGCTGGAACGTGAAGGGACCATAAAACTTTTCTTGTGATTTAATCATTTAACGAATACGCAAACATTTCTATAATTCAATTGTCGTTTATTATAGCAAAATGGATTAAGCTTCTACAGTATTCATCTGAACGTTTAAAATCATTTATTCGTACTTGAAGTTTTAATTTAACACAACGTTTAAAACATATTGGCGAGGTTTCGATTTCGATCGGCACAATGAAAAGTACACAATTGCTGCACATAGCAATCCAGTCAATACAACCGCTGCAACAATTAAATACACAAATTTCATAGGGAAAGTTTTGGTTTCATGATTAGGCCAAACTATGCTTTCAATCCAGTCGATGTTGGCCGAAATGAGAACCGAAACAGTCACATGTCCTTCGTTAGTTTCTAAATTATTAACTACAAGTCCTATGACCTCGCCGGACGCATTCCTATCGTCTTGAATAACAGCGTGTCCAGTACCCTTTAAATTTTTAGAGGAAAACATCATATTAAGGAACAGATGGAACAACTGCCAATCATGTCCTATTATTACATCAGAAACATCAGTCTACACTTACAGCAACAAATCTTCTTCCAGACTCAATGCAGAAAATTCCTTTTTTGTCAATGTCCCTAACATATTTTTGATGAATTTCCATTTGGTATGCATTCTTGCACTGACTGTGAGAAATGTAATTCGAAGGTATCTTATGTAAATTACCACTGTTGTTCCGAATATTTGTGGGACCCCAGCCTATTTGTACTAGGTCCTCCGACACCAACAGCTCATTCCGTGACAAACATGCTGGTCGCACATACTCGGTAAATTTGATGGACTCATTTAGCTGATATAACTTCATGTCGGCGAACGGATAATCTTGATTAAAATCTGGCTGTATAAATGTGTTGATAATGGTGTAAGTTTTGGGTTGCGAATCATCCGAATCAGTGTACATTTCTAAATCTCCAAGAACAATAGTATTTCCACTGGAATTATAAATTTGAATTCTGCAATTTCAATCAACGGCACTTACTAATTTGGATGCGCCACTGTAAGCACAAAATTTTCGCTGACTAATATACCGCTGTAATAATGTGTGGCGTTTCAAATGATTGCCTAGAATTCCCAAACAGAGAAATTAGAAATGAGAAATCTTAATGAATTTTCAATCTGAGGCGATCTAAGGATAGTCATCATCCTCATTTCAATTCTGTAGATAAAAGTGTGATTGAATTCATGCTACTCTGTTACCATAAATGGAAATTCCTTTGGCACAGCATCTTCGCCAGTCGCGTAGTAGTTTGTCGGAAAAATTTTCTTATATTCAGCACATTCTAAGAGAAAACAGAATTGCAAATCAAACTGATTTCACTTCACTAAATAGAACTTTACACACTCATCTGTGATATACTCAATCCCTCGCTCAATCCGGACACGAGTTCATGGAAAAGAAACAAACCAACCATTGAAGTGAGAATCATTGTTGTGGATTAAATGTAGATTCGTTGTACCATCTAAGGGAACCGACACTCGACTAATTTCTGGAATACGAATGAACTTTGAAGGGATTATTATAGGCAATGAAAGTACTGCGGCAGTGAGTGAATCATACAACATTCTGTTATATCCTACTTGTATGCAGTTCAATTGCTCGAATTGGTGACTATGTGTGATGCTATGTGTTATATAATAATCGAAATTGAGTGCGCTTGCGTAATCCTTAAGGTGGCTGCGCACTTAAAAGAACCTTTTGGTTTTGCCTCAGTTTACTCGGCACGTGTGGCTTACACAAATAGAATATAGAATGGAGACGTCGTCTAAGTTAACGCAGGCAAAACGGTGACCTCTACGCTTAGGTGCGTATACAGCTCAATATCGAAAGCCTTAAGGCTAGTATGTCTCATATATTCTGTGTCAGTAATTTTCATGTGTACGTTCTTCCATCAGAATATGATGGAGCTTCCTGCTGCGTCACTTGTAAAGAATTATACAATTCTGCATTGAAACTCTTCACTTGGGGCTGTTAGCCTCCGAGCATCTCGTTTGATAATTTACTTTTATTACTGGTTCGACCCGTGTCAGATTCCTTTTAATTTGTTATAGAGACGACTAGTGGGTAAAGAAAATATTATCGTCAATGTTGCGATAACCACCCGCACCAACGATCTGCATAACTTCCTCTTATAAAAGTTTGATTGCTGAAACAATGAAAATAAGTTTCGTTTTCAAAGCCTTCGTACGGATTTAATTTTCAAAGATTGCACCGACGTTCAATTCAGAGGAATTGAGTGTTCCGTCTTTATTTGGGGAGAAATATACCAAATGCAGTTTAGTTGGGAATAAAACTTTGCACATCATCATGCGCGCACGTTAGTTAGCTCGCGTGACGCAAATCAAGAACTACAAAAAATTTCGAAAATAATTTTTTTGAGACTAAGGAACATTGACAAAAACTTACAAAGAAGGAAGCCGAATGATCTGCCCCTTTTGGGGTTTTTTTATACTGATTCAATGATAGGTGGGTCCCAGAAACCCGTGTTAGTCAGAAGTAACTGCAGTAACGGAAGATGAATCATGTAGCTGATTACGAACATCAACGTTGAAAAATGACTCGTTATCTGCAGTAGACGATAACCACACTACCACGCAACAATATGCGATACGAAATACATTATGTGCATCATGCATTATGCAATGGAAATTCATTATTATTATGACGAATATATTTGGCACAACGAAATCGATATTGTCGATTATTCCATGAGAGCGCGATCTATTGATCAATCAAATATCATTCTGCTGGAGCTTTGGTCGGTTTCATATAATAAATGACAAATGTTATTTTGTAAAAAGGTGGCTTAAGAGCTTTCACCAGACAGTAACGACAGTTTCAAAGGTAGTGATGACCGTGAAGCGGTAGAGTTGTTTCCGCTGACATAAGAAAATGGACGCCATTTTTGATGTTTGTGTTTTAAACTACACTTGATTTTGAAGAATTTTCTCGACGTTCAATTTTCAAATTAGACTTCGTACGGAAGCCAGAAACTGCCTATCCATTTGCACAAGGTTCTCCAATTATTTCCTCTCTCTTAGTAGAAGTAACATGAAAAGGCTTACAGACATCTGAACGGGTCACTGCTCGCCAAACTATCACCTTAATTTTTTGGGTTTCAAGGACACACCGAACTGCGATAAGTGCGGAGATAGCGAAATCGAAGAGCACTTCCTCTGCGACTGTCCAGCTTTGTAATGAAACGTAAGAATTTCTTAGGCAACTTTATAGTCCAATATAGTCTCCATACGAAGCATTCACCCAAAGTACGTGTTCGGATATATGAATAGCACGAGAAGATATTAGTACAATGTGGGATGCACAACAGGCCCATCAGAGGCCAACGTGCTGAGACTACCGAGTCTCACCCACTTTATCCTAATCCTAGTCGTACGGAACTATCAAAATTGATTTTATGGACAACGAGCAAACTAATGGTTATAGGTGAATTTTATCTAACCAAAAGTCCGACTAGTTTCCAACATCGATATGAGCCAAAGTCAAGCACATCTGTTAGCCAGGTCATTTGACAAGCTTTGTGAGCTTTTTCTTATCAAATGGCTTGGTTTCGAAGTTGTTAATAGACTATAAAACCAAGTTCCAAACTTTTGTCTGTTAAACGTTTATGGCTGTGCTTTTAAAGTCGTCGACAACCATTTCGCATTACTCAGAGCACCGTTTTACCACCATGCAAAATATTTATTCCCATTTTTATAATCTCAAAAAAACTTCTGTTTTGATATTTATTTGATTTTTACATTATGAAGAAAAGGTATAAACAAAATGAAAATTCCATTTTTGCTACTGGAAAATTCACCAAAAAAAAAACTTTGTAATATATGACGAGCTCAAGGGATTCTTTTAGTCACTTAACACTTCAACAAAATGTAATATCGTCAACTCCAATCTTGAAAGCATTCCCACATTTTCCATCACATTAGGATACATTAAAATACGCTGCCAATGCGATCGGAATAGGTGAAAATATGGTATACGTCGAATGGTGTACGTTTTGGGTGCACACACATACTAGGGCTCATCCATAAATCCCGTTCTCTTTGAAGGTCCGGAGGGGTGGATTCGATGAAAGGGTCACTTACTTGTTATAAGCTGTAGGAAAAGTGCGGACAAGAGGGGAGAGGGGGTATGAAAATCTGTTAAAAAAAGTAAGGACGAGATTTATGAATGGTCCCCCATGCATACCATGTGAGAAATGTGAAATGTGAGATACATTATATGAATAGACACATCCATCCATGATGGCATGGATTGTGAATATTGTTTGTTTTTAAAAGTTTCCCATTGATTTTATCTGTACCGTGCTCCTCTATATTATGTTCCGTTTCATGTAGACTATACATACGTGTCTATAAAGTATGTGTATAATCCCTGAAAATGCTTGGAATAATGAGATGAGACGAACAGCCATGTTTTATATACTGAAAATTTTGAGTGGAATAGGTACACAATACAAACCATTAAGGGGTGTTAGTTCGTGTAACCACCTGAAACCACCCATTGAGTTTACATTTTATCATTATATTCTCTGGTAAAGTTGATGTTACTCCTTTTTTTTCCTCTGGAATTTCACATTTCATATAGCATATTGTAACAACAACACTCCCTTCTTGTGTTGCTTTTCTGGAAGTTTTTCAATTATAAGAGTTTTGATGTAGAAAATGTTAAGTGGAAAACTATTTTACATTCACACTGTTATTGAGTAGACGATGTTCGCACTATTTTATTATATACCATGGTAAAGTGTTTGAGTGGCTACGAAGGTGGCTGCCGAGTGTTCCGAACATTATCATATTCACCATTTTAATAGAATCAAAATGCCATGCATACCTGAATCGAATTGATAATGTTAGAAACATTTTTTCCACGTTTTTTTTCTGGTAGGAGGTGCGGGAAACGTCAATTTGATTTGCATTGACTTTTCCGCATTTAAGCTTGATACATTCGACAGATTACGTCTGTGAGAAGTAATTGTATTGCTAGGAATACATTGCCATAATATTTATATTTGATTGTCCAGTAGAACTACACTTTCTGACACTCCAATATACTGTCAGGCGTGTATACAAAACACAGCCGATTGAATTGGTTCGAGTTGGCGGAAAAAGCTTTCACACCGGCTTGTCGGTAAAAATATTGTCTATGTACATAGATGGCACGTACCATCGATGTAACATCGATTTGTCGCGTAGCTTACCACTGCCACAGTAAAAGACTTTCGGTAATGAAATGATCTCAAAAAGTACAACCACAATGAGTGAAACTAATAAATAAAGATCTAGCCTCTGACCCGTCAAGGGTTGCTACGGCGAATTATTGTTTTTATCTAGCGCTTTAAAATCAATAATTTCGTTAACTTCGATGTACTTCTACTTGAACCTTCAAAACGAGTTCCTCAATGAGTGATTGAAGCTACGTTTGAAGGGGTTATGAGAAGGTTTCAGTTGGTATTTTCTTCAATATTTGTAGCGCTGCAGCGCCAAAAAATATTAAACTTCATCACACATTCTAAAACTTCTCTCAAGCTTCCTAACGAACCTATTTTAGAATTTTAGAAAAAGTTCCGGAAATATTTTCATCCAAAATATCTATTTCCCGTAGGATCTCTGCAGTAAATTAAATTATTTCCATTTTCTGAGCGCGAGTGTCACTATATTGACGTGTCAGAAGGTGTAGATTTACATCACAATCAAATTTTGGGATAATGTATTCCTAGCAATACAATGACTTCTCACAAACGTAACATGTCTGAACAACAACGAATGTCAATTTCCAATGCACTCAATGAAAATTTCGATCAAATGTTAAGAAAATTCGTATTACAATGGTCGTTTCCCGCACCTCCCTGTTGAAATGAGAAAGTTTTGCAGATTTTTTC
>JANTFA010129001.1:0-13521 GCA_026413405.1 Phytosciara flavipes | reverse complement strand
ATGTGTTGTTTAGACCCAACGCCGAGGGTCACGCCGAGGTCCCGCCGGTCCCGCCGATTCGGCGGCTAACATGACTGCTTGACACCAGTTTAAATTTCGAACGACGTTTGGCAGCCTAGACATACATTAGGACTAGCTAATCGTCATAGAGTTTAAATCGTTTAAATACAAGATTCTTAGAAAAATATTCTTCGTGTAGGCTAATAGAATGGTTTGGTAGTTTGTTTGGAATGTAGCTCTTATGAGGAAGGCGGAAGTAGCATCAGACTTCACTTTTTTAAGATGAAAAAAAACATCGCACGGAAGACATCACATACGAAACATCGCATACGAAACATCGCATACGAAACATCGCATACGAAACATCGCATACGAAACATCGCATACGAAACATCGCACAAAAACATTCCATAGGAAACATCGCACAGTGAACATATCATACACAAATACGCGTAAATTCAAAGCTGCCTTGACTTTCAGTTCGAGGTTCAGTCGTAGTCATGATACAGCGTTTTTCGAAGTAGTTTTTTCTTCTGGTATTGATATGCGTGCGGGCTCTCGGTCTGTAATCTTAGCGGTTCATTCAATAATTTCACTGACAAATTTTCTCGTGTCTCGATGCTGAACTTTTTTTGTGTTTTGTTTAAATAATGTCGATAAAATCCAAGATTATTAAATTTAAGTACAAATTTGACCATAACACCTAAATTACTCAGTCATTTTGCCACAACAAAAAAACGCTACAAATGAACACCCAAAAGTTTGAGTAAATATACAACAAAATAATGACTGACTATGCCAAACAAACAAATTTTAATTCTTCTTTAAATATTCAATTAATTGATTACACACTCGGTATACGTGTCGGTGTTGTTTGCACAAAATATATATACCTTTCAGACAATTATACATTTGAGCTGTTGGATTGGGAAAAAAGAGGACGGAATACCTTCTTGGAACGATTTTTATTTTGCTGTAATATGAGAGCAATGGGTTATCTAAGTATAATGAACGCACAAAAAAATACGGTGTCGTCGGTATCAATACAAAACACCGAAAAAAAATGAGAATTGAAAATTGCTACAAAATAACATTTTGGTTTTGTAGGTTTTTATTTTTTGTCGTTCGGGAAATGTAATATTTAGAATTACGATATCGTAACATTTGTATTGAAGCAATGGGAACCCGAACGAAAAGTTTATTTTATTTTCTATTTAAATTGCAAACAGACGAAAAATGCTCCACGCGATATTTTCTTTGATGGAAACACAATGTGGTATTGTTGTGTACGCGGTATCAGCACCGCTATATATACAATGGCATCAGTTTAACTATGAATGAAAAATGTGGGGGTATTATATTGGGTGGCATATAAATATACAAAGTCAATATATCGTGACAATATACAAGTTTTACTTGGAATATAGTCGGAATGTACATACAACTCAACCTGGATTATATCTTCATACCATATAATGAACGGCAACAATATTATTACAAAACGATGTAAAATTACCCGAAAATAAAGTAACGAAAAATTTCGTACAATTTTTCTCCTAGTAACTTTTAAAAAGAAAATCAATTAATTGATGTATGAATGGTATTCGAAACTGGAAATGCAATGTCATGGTTTAATCAAATTAATTGGTCTGGGGGGGGGATGAGGTTTGGCTATCACAATAATTTCTAGAAATTTGTACACGAAATTTGATATTTTCCTTTACTTGACTATTTTCGTTCCTTTTTACCGTACTCACATCTTCTTTATGGTCTTCGGTGTGGGTTGCAAACTTCAGAATGGTGACACGTACAGATTTTATTTTAAACCAATATATTCTTAAGCTAGAACGCAGAAAGTTGGGATCAAAATGTAAAACTAATTTTTTTTGAATTGATCCAAAAAAAAATTCATTTCTCCTCAATTCTATTTTCACAACAGAACTGGTCTCCCTATTAGAAAATTTGTGACTATAATTTAAAACAAAAAATTCGTTTGACACTTCAAACGTCACTTTGACAGATGGAAAAGACCGACTTTTCATCCGAACTTTCTCCTGCATTTTCATTATAGAGATCAATGGCTCAATAACATTTTCATCTTCTTCAAATTATGAGGTTCAGGCAGCTCAGTCGGTAGAGCAATGGTCAAATCCGGGATCATTGGTGTGTAAGTACCAATGATCCCGGATTCGATTCCCGCAGTAGAGTAGCAACTAGTCTAGTCGGAAATTACCATCTGATTCTATATCTCAATAGTGCCTTACCGCAAAACCTATCCAAGGCTCAGAACAGGTCAGGTGAACCGAAAAACTGACATAAAATACTTGACAGCCTGATTTGACACGAAATTAAGTTACCAGGCCTGATCTGGTCTTCAACCTGACCTGTGGACCTGGAGCTAAGCTACATTACATAATGTTTTCGATTTTGTTTCGCATTCTCTCCCTTCGATGAATTTTGGTAGATCACCCATGAATTGGTGTCGCGACATTTCGGTACTTAATTGGATGTTACAGCTGAATTTGATAGTTCTAATTTAAAAGGAAGTCTGAACAATGATTTGAAGACTTCAGCTGAATTCAATCAATCCGCCATTCTTTTAATGAGAGAAGTCAGGTCAGGTATTATCGTTTCAAGTCAGGTTAGTCTTGTTTCAGTTCAGGTCACGTTTAGAAATCACCTTCTTAAACTGACCTGAATATATCAGACTTTTTCTTCTTCTGTTTCGAGCATAAACAATTCAAAATATATTTTTCTACTTCAAAACACTTCACCTTCTTCCTTGCATCATTTCGCGCACGTCTACATATGCACAACAATTTTCCTGATTTTCTAGTTACTTTAACTTTCAGGTTCAGGATCAATCAACCTACTCATTATGAACTCTACACAGTTGATGTGTAAGAGCATAGTGGATCATTTATAGTAGAGGTCTTAAGTTCAAACATCGTGAAGATTGAAGACTGAACTGACCAAAAGCATTGACGAAATGTGGAAATAAAAAACCAGTGCGGAAAAATCTCACATTTCCGCAATCAAGTGAGTTACAAAATGGGTCGTATTGTGATACTCGGTTACAGAAAAATCAATCAAAAATTTTTGCATTGTGACAAACAAATTTGTTCACGTTGTTTTTCTATAAACGACTTTCAGTTCAAAATTTGTGTTAAATTTCGCTAGGCAAATCGGCCATCGGATTTATACATTTCATTTTGGGATGTGTGAAAATAATTTCCTTTTGCACTGACCTACTGCATTGCAACCGATTGCATTCTTCCAAAATAAACGAATGGTCCACATAAACATTTCCTGTTTATAACCGAGAGAAGTTCTGAAATAAAATTTGAAAAACAAAAATGTGTATCGTTCGTCCCTCCAGCTCACTGTTTGTCGAGCGCATACAACCTCTAAGGTAATATAATCAGTGGAACGACAGTTTTTGATTATTTTTAAGTCACGTATTTAATCAATATGAGCAATTCTTTTGTGTATGGAATTTATTAGTGGAGAACTCCATGTTATATTATTATTGTCTTTTACGTTGATTTTAGATATTGTTTGTATGCACGCCAGTCCTGAGAACCGGCGAGGATGGAGCGAAAGAGAAAGATAGAGAGAATGCGAGTGTGTGTGTCTGAGGGAAAGAGAGAGAGGAAGAGAGGGAGAACGTGTGTAGTGTATCTAAAAATAGGTTCGGAATACAGAAAATAAAACATAAAATTTTATAATGCTTAATGTATTTATGTATGTTTAACTTGATTTCATTTAAAAGGTATGTATTACACGGACGGGCATATATAACTTCGAGAATTTGTATTAGCAGGCAACATTGATTTTCTTTTCGTTTCGTTTCTCTTCTTCTTTTTTTGTGGTCGTTGTTCCTACTCTTCTTGCAGTCGTATTCTGCACGTTAATGTTTATGTTCAATCAA
Organism: Phytosciara flavipes; assembly: GCA_026413405.1. Lineage (NCBI taxonomy): Eukaryota > Metazoa > Arthropoda > Insecta > Diptera > Sciaridae > Phytosciara > Phytosciara flavipes. Next base: position 9,590 of record JANTFA010129001.1, on the reverse strand, counting down.
ATTTATTCGACTCTTCGTTATAAACAAAATGTGTATTTAGTGGAATCAATTGTCATATTTGGAATGAGATATCTTGGGACATGTATATGAGTTGTCAAATGCCCAGTATTCTTTTCATGCATGAAAGTACAGAGACTGGTATGATGTCCGGAGCCGAGTATAGGCCAACCTACTCTGGAGTTAGATTCGACATAAAGCTGTATTAGACTTCACAGCATTTTTTCGACCTCATCTGTTGAATGTTCTAGAAAAATGTTGAAGTAAAAGATTTGACAAAAATAGAAGTCATACCCTGCATTGTTACAATTGTTCGTGATCGTTTTTTGAATTTTGGCAAAATCTAAGAATTGCCTGTGTGACTGAGCCGCCAAATAACCTGCAAACTGCAATTGCATAGTAGTCGCGGTCTTCTTCTTTATTGTAGACTATAACTGTTCAACATAGGTCCGCCTAATTGCTTCCATTCTTCACGATTTGCTATTGCTTGCTGCCAGTTAATTTCTGCCATTTTTTGGTTGCTCCACTCCACACTTGTTTTGGTCTAATGCTCATCAGTCTCCCTAGCAATGTGTTCCGCTCAGTTGCACTTCAATGATGATACCCGCTCCGTGACATCAACGACTTTCGATTCCCAGCATACGGAGAAGCATATGTGTCAAACACATTAAGTTTCAGGCTATTACTCATTTTGCTCTGCTGATACTTGGCCTATTCTTCGTTTCACTTCAGGCAAAGCATAGATGCTTTGCTTCAGGTTGTCTGGTTATCAAGACCTATTTTTAACTTGTGAGTCACAAGTCATAATGTCGCTGTCGACTGTTTCAATGAAGTCATTATTTACTTTTATCACTGTGCTCTGATTGTTGTTTGTCAACATTTTCGACAGATTCATCTCGAGACCAACTTTAATGGATTTTTGATGCAATCGGTTGATTAATGCGATTATCGCTTGAAGCTGATAAAGATTGGCTGCAATGATTGCTATATCGATGATTGCAGTGAGTGTGTCACCCTGTCGCACTTCTCTTTCAATCTCGAACTTCCTCCGTGTTATCATGCAGTTTGACACTCGCCGTACATAGGATAAGTCCAGCGTTAGTTAGTTGCGTTACCTGGTATATTGTAATCTTGTGCAGGTGAAACTATAATAGTTACAACTTTAAGATGTTTTACAATTGAAGGACATTTCAAAGCCTTCGCTATTACAGTTTCGTCTGCACCAGCTAGCCTGTAACTCAACTAGCGCTGGACTTGCTCGAACAATAGAACAACATAGGAAGTATTGTCCTCGATTTTATTGTTTGTTCCATTGTTCAGTTTTGAGCTTTCCAATTGTACTCCGTTTGTTTTTGTCGAGTTTTAGAGCTCTAGCTCTTCCATGTCTCACGAAATTTGGTTTCGAACTGAACCCCCAATTCTGAACGAAATTTGGTTAGAGCGATTTTGATGGAACATTGTCTCTGAATTCAGTGAAATCCAACTCAGTTTTTGAGCCCCTTGTAGAAGATTCTTTTAACGAAGATCACACACGACTTGAATAAATATTCCGTACTTCAACCAATCAGATTCGTTTCGTAAGAGAACCGTCTTTGCACATTTCATCTTCTGAAAATCATTTTGTTTGCAAAAAGGGAAATACGGCTTTGTTTAACACATGGAAACATTATTGAAACACCATCAATTCAGCTGAATAAAACACATAAATTTCCGAATCATTTCGATATATAGCACTGACAGCATAAAACCAACAGTTAAATCATCTCTCAATATCAACAACATTTTAAATTAACATCTACGTCAATCCCATGGAATATGAAAATATTCCTTAACATTTCCAAGGAAATCCCTTCAATTGATGTAGACTTTTCGTTACCTGAACAGACAGTTCTAATTTGAACATTATTCCTATCACATTAGAACACTACACGTTGGCTGTGTGTTTTTTATTTTATTTTATTGGATTACAAATTGACATGGAATGATATCGAATGTGCGAATGAATATCATCGAATATTATTCCGAATAAATTTGCTATTTGATTTTTGAATAGATGAAGGGAGCTGTTGCAGGTTTTGGTGGGCTTACACAGCTGCTGTTGATAGTTCAGGACTATAGTTTTCTGAAGAAGAATTTGTAAGAAGCCAATTGGAAATTAATTCATTAGTTTGTGCGATATGAATACCACAAATCAACAGCGGCATCAGATTTATTATCCGTATCCGTGCACATCATTTCTGGAATGAAATACATTTTCATACACAAAATACACAGCACAAGTACTGAGCATCAACAAGCTAAAAAGAGAAAAGAAAAACTCCATAACAACAAAAATACACACTCGTGTGTAAAATGGGAAATTCTTGTGATCATTGATACCATATTTCCTCTAAATAAACTGAGAAATCGGAAACATGGCACTATTGAAATTCACTACCTCCATTCGTCTATTACACTTTCAATGGTGGAGGCTATAATATGATACTTGAACAACTTTCCGTTTATACACAAAGTACGGGTAAAGGCTAACTCATGAAGTCATGATCGTAATACACTTTGTGCTGTGCCATCGTACAGGCAACGGTAGTTTTTTTTTTTGATGTTTTTCGTCGCTGGTAATATATTTCAGTAGTGCACGAAAATATCAACTGAAGTCTACTGAAAAAATGCTTTTCACTTTATTGGATGATTTTTGGAAATCAATAATAGTCGAGTAATATCCAGGTACAAAATGTATTGCAGCAAAATATTGCAGTTTGAAGGTTTTATAGTCAATCGTTTTGTGTCAATCGCTTCGTGTAAAAGCTGAGAATTTCTATGTCTACAGTTGTTGTGCTAGTTTGTGAAGAGTGAAATTTCAGTAAAGAGGAGACCATCGAATTTGATTAGAGAAATGAACGTTCATAAAGGACGTCCGCCTGGCAGTGTTGCCATACAGATCTTATGTCATTCATATCTCTAAAAAATGTATTTCTGACCGACCGGCCTCCCAAATGCCAAGGTCGCATACTGAGGAGATCTTGCTAAACAGGTAATTGACACACCAATTTTCATACAAAAATTCTACCACGTCATACTAACACCATTTACGTGAAAAAATGGCGGATGGCAAGACCGAATAAAGGGATAGAGCAAAAATTTAACTTCCGAAGATGCGATTGTGTCAATGTAAGTGTAGGCGTCGTGACGAAAATCTTGAAGAAAAATTTTTAGGGACGAATTGACATATTCACTGCAACTTTCTGACCGCCCCCTCTCCCTTTCTTGGCTCCAAACACGATGTTTTCGTAATCTAGACATCTTTACTAGTTCAACACATTACCGTCACGTTGTTTCAGTGCTGTCATCAGATTGAAATTACCAATAACCCGGCAGTGAAACACTTTTATGAGTTCTGTGTTCTCATTTAGAGGGTGTATTTGGGGTAGAACATACTTTCGATTCATAAAATTGCTCACTTGTCGAGTAAGAGGTAGAACAAATATGAGAAGTGACAGCTGGGCTGTATGTGAGAGAATGTCTCAATATTGTATGAAATGCTCTCTCAATTCTCTCACATACAGCCCAGCTGTCACTTCAGATTTGTCCAAGTATCCCAACTTAGCATTTCTCTGAGTTACTAGCGATTTCAATTTGATGACAGCACTGAAAAAACGTGACGCCATTTATGTACAACCAATTTGGAAGTTTTCAATTATGATTACTTTCGACTTGAGGAATGTCTACGAATTTCTGGATTTCGGAAATAAGGATGATTTCTTCAGCATTTCTCAATTTCCATCAGCTCAGATGTTTTCGTGTAATTTTCAGTATGACCGTAGAGCTACAATGACAGTTCCTCAAATCTGGGTTTCGATTTGATAAAGAACCCTTAAAGTTTAAAGGTGACGCAAGTCCTTGCGTGTCACTTCCGAAAGTGCTGATACTGCTTTAAGTAACGCATTCTGCGCATGCATACAATAAATTTCATTCAAGAAAATGTTAGCGAAAGAACTTTTAAACAACAAAATTCCACCACAAAAATTATGCTTTAAAAAATTGCGCCACACAGTGACAGATGATTTGGCTTCTTTCTTTGTAAGTTTCTACCTTGTGGAACATGATTCATTTCCTCCGTTGGATGAATGAAATAATCAAGATTCCCTCCTACTATTAAACATAGTAATGTCTTTATGACCAAAAAAATTATCTAAAACCTCTGAACATTCAGAAACATTTCCGTTATCTACTCTTATTTTTGGCGAATTGTTATTATGACTTATGACGTACATTCCCCGCAAACCATTACGACAACACAATGGTCTATATAAGAATAAAAATTCTTTCACTCTTTCCTAGGCTTTTTATCTAACTTTTTTTTTTCATCATGAAAGCTTTAAGATGCACAACGGCAAGGTATTGTGTATAAATACCTCTTCATCTCTTACACACATTTTACAGTCTCCCAACATCACACATAATAAAATAACTTTTACGGAAAAACAAAGTGAGCAAAAATCTGGTAACATGAAATAAAAAAAGGGAAGAGAAACACGAATAAAAAGTCACATAAAAATCTCGTTCTGAGGTTATTTCATTTAAAGAGGGTCGTCGTTTTGTATTTTTATTGACAACATAATTTAGTGGCAACATCGTGGAAAATAGAAATTTGTATTTAATGAAGAGGAAAATTTAATTTTCCAGAAAGAATACGGTGTGCCAAAAGGTGTATGTTGCGGGAAGATTTTTTTGCTCTTCTTCATTTTTAACGATGCGACTTTTTAATTTCTTTTGTGATGAATAAAGAGATAGGAATTCTAATGGTGCGGAAATGAAGATAGATTAATTTTCTGCGCAATGTATGATTCACGTTATAATTAGTAAGATTATGCGATTGCGTCTATTTATGGTCAATGTGGAACATACACAAAAAGACGAAATCGCGAAGAAATCGTGAAATCATGAGGCCGTTCGACAATATTTTAGTATTAAGAACTAACAAATTTAAACAATGAAATTGTCACAGAGTTAGAACCCGGACTTAAAACATCAGAGTTGTTGCAACAGCTGGCTCACTTATGCAAACGCACTGTATGGCTAGTTGCACGACCTTGTCTAACTAACGTGGCTAACAAACGGGGTCTTGAAATGGCTCGGAATCGGTGAGACTTTTCTTAGATTCATGGAACCTCATCTGGTAAACTAGTGATCCTCTTTCGAATGAATCAAACATGCTCTAGGGAAATGTCAATGGATTTCGAGATATTTTGGTTCAAAGGTCGTGGACTGCTACATACACGCCTTCGCAAGAGCTTCATAGTTGTAATGATAAAACTGTAAAGCCTTGTGTTTGTATGAGCGTAAACTAAAGCTCAAACAAACAAACTCATAGACGCAAGCTCGTTTGTCATTCAACAGTTATTGAATGTCATCTATACGAACGAGATTGGTGACTAAGAAGTACAAATTCACATAGAAACTAGTGACATCGATGCATGGCGGAAAAAATGTACAAATCGTGCATAGAAAGTTACGCCCTTTGAATATTTTGAAAAAGGCCAATACAAGCATATACTATTCTCGTCGAAGCCATTTATAATTGTAATGGATTTCACTTTGCTCTTCCTGGTATCTGTGAAAAGAAATTTTGAAGAACACAAAGCGCAAAGGAAATAAGTTTTCACTTTATTTTCTAAGTTCAATCCCTCAAACAAAGTGAAAATAAATGAACAAAATGTGATTTATGGCCCTCGCTTCGCTCGTTGATGAATGGAAGAGTAACTAGTGAAGTTATCGTGTGATCAACCAAAAAAGAAAGATTAACGAAAAGTGGAAAAAATAAAGCTTCAAACACGTTTCTGTGAATTTTAATATCACTCCAGCTACTTTTATATTGCCCATCTCCTCGAGAACTTCATTCTACGTCTGTATTCAACGCTTTCACCAGTGGAAATCCTTTGACGAAGTCAGAAATTAATGTTTATTTATGTTATGGGACATTTTTGGTGTATTTCTGGTGTATAGACCCCTACCTGCAGTCAAGGGAATTAGATTGCGACTTAAACCATTCGATAAAACCTTTATATTTCTGTTGAATAAAACGGACTTTCTATGAAGGGCTGATGGACACATGATGTGCATTTGAGATATAAATATTATTACCCGGGCTGCGTATACAACCATAATCGCAAATAATACCTGCTTCGAAGTTACTTCGAGTACTTATTAACTTCGTCATTGTTCTAATTAATTAAACCAGAACTATTTGAGTGAGCCGGCTATTGTCGTATAGAAAATTTAAATCCTTGATTTGAATAATTAATTAATGCTACAATTATGAAGCTTATTGTTTCATGATTTTAAAAAACCCGGGAAAAGGGGGAAGAGGTAATCGGAAAAAGACGTTAACATAGGGGGCTTAAAGTGAACAGGCAATATCAGTCAATGTGGGAAAGCGTATGGACGTCATTATTGAATAAGCCAATAGCTGAAATTGTAACGATGCTGCTAATGTATAAAATGCTGAGAAGTTATTTTTACTTCTTTATGAGAAGACACAATTATAACTCTGAATGACACAGTTTGTATTGAATGCTGGATTTTCAAATTGATTGTTTTCCCATGAAAAATGGTTACTTACATAACAAGGAATAAAATGATGAAAGTGGAGTTTTCATGAGAATTTCATTAATCAGGTACGAAATAGTATTTCATGCAACGGGGCTGCGCTTGAGGGGTCTGTTTTTGCTTCGTTTTCTACTTTTTGCTACTAGTGACGCAATGGATTTTCATATTTACTTTTTGTCACTCCTTCAACTACTTCGTCATTGTAGCAAAACAATAAGGACTCAATTCTTTGTTTCTTCTTATCGAAGTGGCATCACATCACATCTTTTTTTTATAAAGTCCAGCCATCTTATCGGAGTAAGATTCGTACGGAGGCCACCGTTGGGCCCATTGTACAGCTGGTGATATTCAAATGTTCCCGCTTATTTCGAATGAACTGATTCTTGTTGTTCCCAATAGATAGAGTTAGTCATTGTTAATTTTTCTGTCAAAGTGTCCATGGTATTGTTTCTAATATTTTGAAACCTTGCGATAGGCCCAACGAGCATGAAGCTTCACAGCCAAGACTAATCATCCTCATGATTAGGAAAAACCGTATGAACAATGTCTGTGCCGGGAATCGAACCCGTGAACCAAAGGATGTGAGCCCGGCGCTCTACCGATTCACAAAGTACTATAGTGACAAAAAATCACCCCCTACCAAAAAATACTAGAAAGTCGAATTTTCCCGTGACGAAAAACGTCAAATTATGATCCTCTCTTCGCACCGCCGTTGCAGTAACGTGATTTCTTGTTTTTATCTCGAGTTATGTAACGCACTTTACGTGTTCAAGTCATCGGAAGTTGGTGAAATTTGATGAAAAGAACGACTTGCAGCAGAGAGTTGATAATTTTGGCGACTGGGACGTCCTTATTATCGTCTGTCGAAGCTCAACTCTCTGACTTGCAGGGATGTAAATTCATAAATTCATTGTAGATTTCACAATTGATTTCGAATGATATCTTTCTAAATCGTTATCGCATGAATTCCAAAAATTTCAAAACATTACCCAGCTAGGTCATTGCATACAAATAGTTCAGCTCAAAATTGTATTCCAAAGTCGTTGGTATTTTCATAGCATCATCAACACATCAATATTTAGTCAAAATTTTAAAGCTTTTTCTATCTAAACGAAAACACAACAACTCAAAGTTATAATTGTTCGGAACAGGTATTTCGGATTATTAAATTTTAAATAATAATTTGCTGGTGCATTATGAAAAAGTTTTGCCAGAAAACCTCGGTAATATTTTGTTTAATTTTGCAGTTGAAGCCTTTTTTTCTTCATGGTTGCAGAAGCCAACATAAAAGCATATCCTTGTTTTAACATAAATATAATAATACATCGGCACGTTACGTGCATGGTATACATTCGGTGTAATTAAATTGATTTTGATTTGATTAATGTCGGTAGTCGGTAGTAGTATAGTGTGTTCCCTTAAACTTTTGATTGTTTTTTTTTTCATTTATATTGAACGTAAATTGGACCAGTGGAATTTTGTTGAACTCGGGTTAGCTTAATCGTCAATAAAATTGTCGTAGTTCAGAATTGCGATCAATTATTGCGGCTTAAACAATCATATCCATCAAATTAAATTAAATGGTTTCGTGTACAGTGATGACGAAGGTTGTTCACGGCTTTGTTTTAGCTCATCAGTTTCGTTCGAATGAACTTCAATATTAACACATTTGATTACTTACTTACTTACTGAAGAGCCGTTTTTAACCCAAGCGGATTTCTTTGGACGCCCTCTGGGTCTTATACCATCGAATTGACTAACGAAAACCTTCTTTGCCACTCTACTATTGTTCATGCGGATCACATGACACCTGACCGTCTAAGTTGCGCTGCTTCGATAGCGCCAACAATGATTTCGGCTTCGAAAATTTCCGTTCTGATCCACCACAAATCACCCTCCTTGATTGGTCTACATATTTAGCGTTGAATTTTCCGTTCAAGGCACCTCAGCCTGCTTTCATGATTTACTGTTAAAATCTAGGTTTCGCTGGGCTGACCAGAGTTTTATAGAGTCGATATTTCGTGGTGGTGTTAAGTAGATTGCTTCTGTAAAGGTTTTTCAATGCGTAAAAACACCTGCTCTCTTGCACCGTTACTGTCTTCTTAAGTTCTTCATCTATAACACATTGAATTATGCCACATAATTCATGTTACATGTTCCTAGTCGATAATGCTCCCATGTAGAAACGTGTACATACACCTTCTTGACTTACTTACTCAATACATCCATCCTTATATCATTTAGAAAACATACAGTCAACCATTTCTGCCCGCTAGTCTTAACCTTTCAGAAACGGCAGTAGTATCTCGATTACATTCGTCAAATCTGTTACTTCATTTGTTTGAAGTATTCCATATATCGAACAAGATGTCGGTCGTCGATGCATTGACGTACAGAGCCTTCGCAATCTGTGACGAAGAGTTTATCGAAGAAGAATTGTCTTATATTGAAGATATTCTCAAGAAGAATAATTATCCACAGAAATTCATTTCACAACGAATCGAAAAAATGAAAGCGAAATTCAATCCGAATAGAACAGTACAACAAATTCCCACATCAACACCTGAAATGCAACATTTTCAAGAACTGAATGGAAATAAGAACACGCTACAAATCAATAATCCAAATACAATTACCAACGAAAGCAATGACCAGATAGAAGAAAAAGAACCACCTTGGATACCGATTCCGTATGTAGGGAATTTATCCAACAAAATTGCCGGAATATTGAGACGGAAGTTGAACTGGAAAATAACATTTACTCCAGGAACAAAAATATTACACATGCTAAAACCAATAAAAGACAAGGAAGAACATACACCACCAGGAATTTATGAAATACCTTGTAACAGCTGCCCTGCCACATACATCGGCGAGACTGAACGCCCATTCCCAGTCAGAAAGGAAGAACACGAAGGCTATGTCCGACGCAAAGAATACAAACAATCCGCAATCGTCAAACATATCACAAGAAACAAAAGTCACAG
>JANTFA010128890.1:0-13525 GCA_026413405.1 Phytosciara flavipes | reverse complement strand
AAGATTTGACGGTCGATCAGTTCCGTGAGATTCGGGCGAAGGCCGGTGGAGTCATCATTTTACTGCCTGAAAATATGTCTAGCCTGAGCAGTGAAGAGAAACAGGTAATTGGGTTACACATTCTGTATGCCAACAGTGTGTCCGTTACAATCTGTTTAATTCAATTACAAAACTGAAACCACAAAAATGTTGCACAGCAAATTTACGTACTGGAGCAGGCCATTATGGCACAAGAAATATCGATTCCGGTGTATTTCTCCAAATATGACCCCGACCTGAATAACATCATTGACGAGATATCGACCAGCAAGGAGAAACAAGAAACGTCCAAGAACAACAAACGAGAATCAGCAATCAGTGAAATAATCAACTCGATTTCCGCTAACGGATATCAGGTATGTGTTGGGATCAGGCGCAATAACTTCGTAGAAAACTTAAACGAAATCTATACCGTCAGGTGGTTGTATCGGGAGTTAGCCATGTGGTCAACAAACAATCCAAAATTCCCATCATACAAGGTGAACTAGCACCAACTAAAAATGTCAAAGCCGATGGAAACGTTGAAATCAACACGAAACTGCCTTTAATCGTAGTCACAGCTCATTTGGAAACATTCGGATTGGTCAATGTAAGTTGCCACCACCACCACTGAGCTGGTTGGGTGTGTAATTGTTCCGATTTTTGTTCGTAGCATCAACTACCCAGTTTGGACGTCACTGTATTCATGTCGCTGGTCTCGGCATTCAGCAAAATCCACAGCAGTGCAACGACATCGCCCAAATATCGCATCATGTTCTTGCTATCCGAGTCGGGTGTTCTATTGAACTTCCAAGGAATGAAAAAGTGGCTGGACTCGAATTTAGATGAAAATATGCAGCTTCAGGTGAGACTTTGCTTCTGTTTCTATGCGTGATAGACTAGACGATAATGTTGCGCCTCTCTCTCTTCAGAACGCAGAATTCGTTCTGTGCATCGACGGCATCGGACAACAAACCGACACAAACACTTTGTACATGCATGTGTCAAAACCACCGAAAGAGGGCACCCACATGAATAACTTCTACAAACAGTTGCGTACGACAGCTCAAAGCTACGAAAATGTGACCGTCGAAGGTATACACAAGAAGATCAATTTGGCCGATGTGCAATTGGCATGGGAACATGAACGATTCAGTATGAAACGTATGCCCGGCTTTACGTTGTCCAGTTTGAAGTCGCATAAGGATCCACTGAGATCGACAATATTTGTGGAAAATGAGGAGAGGAACTTGCAGACGGCCCAGAGAAATGCTAAAATTCTGGCCGAAGCTTTAGGTGCCTATGTGTTCGGGAACAATAACGGGGAACTGTTCTCCGGATCGTCGGTAATATATGATTGTGTGTGCATTCTGGAAGAACTCGGTTTAAATTCTTCTCTTGCAGGCAATTTCAAATGAATTGGTGAAACCGTGGCTCAACATCCGATCAACACAAACCAACAACGACTTGAAGAATGCATTCGAGAAATATTTGAAAAATGTCAAAGTCACCTACGACAAACCGGACGCCCGAGAACCAGACTTCATGCTGTACGATGGCCATCAGGGAACACTGAATGTGTACAGGTGAGCAACATATCGCCGATATTACAGGGGATAATTCTCTGACATTTTGATTTCCAATTTGCAGTGTGAAACCAGCCGTATTCGATTTGTTTTTAACATTTGTGATAGTCGCGTATTTAGGTTCCGTTTATTTGGCAATCTTATCGTTTCCGAAACTGTACGGTGCAATGTGCCAATTAAGCAATACTAAAGTGAAGGTCAACTGAAAAATTTCACCCAAAAATTTCGTTTTTTTTTTCTTCTTTTTATTAAGTTAAGGGGATAATGATTTATGATCATCGGTGTATAGAATTCAATCGTTTTGATTTTGTTATTATTGTTGTCGATTTATTGAGATTCATCAGTATGCCATACTGCCCTTATTTTTCATATATATCCATTGTATGAATGAAAATTGAAAATTTTTCTTTTCTACTTGTACCATCCATTCCTTTGTTAGTTTACATCATCCAAAGAACAATAAGAATAAAAATCCAGATTGTAAGAGTTCAACGGTGTTTCATTGCGAGTGTTAAAGAATCCCTCAGCTGTCAAACAACGCCCTAAAAACAGGCACCACAACAGATCTGAAATGATGGGGTCGACTCGTTCTACGCCGCTTCGCACTTTTCATACAAACTTCGAGGCCAATTGACCGTTAAAAAATCGATTCTTGTTTCTTGTGCCAGCGGTTGTGTGATCACAGGTGGAATTTTCACACCTCCGACACTCGAATTCCTTGTCTGAATCAAGATTTCCCCAAAAGAAAAGCTAAATGATCTGACCAAATAATAATTCTCTTCGACATCAAAGGAAGCTTCGCCGAACTAAGATAATGTTTTGCTCAACGCAGTGTGTGAATCTAGGAAGGAACCGTTCAGGGTAAAAAGTTTGCTAATTTTCGGCTTACGTAATGTGTGGACGCTATCGAAGTTGTATTCAACCATACTTCATTCGGTAAGTTTTTGTTTTTGGTTGCTTTGCTGAGTCCATTTCGGTCGAGTTCATTCTGACGAAATAATAGAAAATCACAAGCCCTCTACATACTATAACACGACCTCCTCTGCTATCCTAATGTTCCCTCATGAAGTGTGGACTATTGAGTTGATCAATGTTGCCAATTTAGTGTAAGAGGTTCCCTTAATACTAGCACTTTTGTCGTTATTGAAATTGAACTGTTTTTGTGTTCAATTTTAATAACGACGAAAGTCGGCCAACAGTTGTCAGAATTAACAACAGCAATTCATTCAAGAAAATGCCTACTAATTTTTGAATTCAATGGTTCTCAAGAGTGCTAATTCCTTCTGTTGTGGAAAGTTTAGAGAAAATTTATGCAAAATTTATATTTTGATGTTTTCAACGACCGAACGGTACGCGTTAAAGCAGAATACAGAAGAGACCATGTAAATGGCCGATGACAGTAAGCACAATTTGCGGGCTTCGCTTTGCTCGGACCCGCAAACTTTTGAAACGGCCAGACTGGGGGGAAATGGCAATGGCCATCTTAGATCGGCATGGAGATTTTTCAACGACCGACGGCCCAATGTGCTTTATTCCACTGGCTGGAATGAAGATTACTTCCTGGGATAAAAGCCATGTGTGGCATCTTAATGAAATCAAATGTCGTCCGCTAATCTCTTTTATTATCCAATTGGCCGGCTCCACAAACTTCTTACTTAGATCACACATTTCTGTCACTTGGTACAGAGACAATAACTTGAAAATGGAATACAGGCAGTCGTAACTCAAATCCGTTAGCTTGGTTTCACTTTCCAACTTTAGCTTTTTGACCAACTCCAGTGACAAGTCACTAGTGGACGCTCGCCTGGACGCCTGTTTACAGGATTGTTCAGCCATTTAAGATAAAATTGAAATTTTCACTGGACTTGCACTGAGTAAAGTCTGTATACGCGTTTCTACAAACAAGTTTTGAGCGCAAATGCGCCTGTTGCGTACAAGTGCACTGAACCGATAAGTGAGCGGCGTTTGCGTATCAGGGTTGAACACTATTTTAGTTCGAGTTTTTCTATTTTGTAAGAATCAAAACAGTTGGGTTTTTCGGTTCGATGTCCACTAGGTGCCATTTGCGACTAAAACTTTTTTGAAGCAACGCGAACATACAACCACTGGTGACTTACCTCTGGTATTGGTCAAGAAGCTAAAATTGAACAGTGACACCAAGCTAATGGATTTAAATTACGACTGCTTGTATTCCATTTTTAAGGTATTGTCTCCGTACGTACGAAGCAACGAAAATTTGTGATTTGAGAAATAAGTTTGTAGAGCCGGCCAATTGGATAGTAAAAGAAATAAGCTGAACACATAATGATTTCAATGCAACCACACGAAGAGCCTGTCCCCCCGAATGTAACCTACATCCCAGCCAGTTTTTCGTCATGTTTCTAAATCAATTTTCAAATTGTTTCTAGCTCGTCAGGATGCGGAGCTTTGTCCGTTTGAAGTGTAAGCGATACAAAACTATGTGACATCTATGCATCTCGCTCTCACCAACGCATTTAACTCAATTAACATTACATGAATGTGGCACAGGGAACAGGTCGTTTACTCCTCAAATTTTCCTTTCAAATCAAAGAAATTTTAGTAGTCGACAGATGTGGAGTGATTGTATCAAGAAACGAGGGTGTCATGCCATTTGACTTTTCATGGCAACTCAATTTAAATTCAAAGTACCAGCCTCGCATCAATATTTTTACCGGCTCTGTTAACTCAGCCCTACATTTTATTACTCGCTACAGCACCGCTTAGCTGAAATACGATGAATGTGGGAATTACGCAATAGCGTTAGCAAAGTTTGTTTAGTTTATCACATTTCTAGTGAAAGCGTTTCATTCACGTAGGGTGGATGTACCAATGCTCGGTCTATAGTCGTTAATATGAACATGAATAGAATGAACTCATCAGAGTTGAAAAAAGTAACTAATCGTTCACAAACCCAACTCTGTCCGAATTCTGGAATACCAAAAATGTTAGTTGTCACCGGCAGCGATGACCAGAAGCAACTTTCGATAACCTTCAGCCAATATGGTGTGATCAAGACACAGGCAATGTTTTCATCATTATCTTGGTAGTGACTAAATAGCCTCAATACAAACAACACACACTCTACGATGACCCGAAATTGTTGCGGCTACTTTTCAAGTTTTTGGACAATAAAGTGATGTATGAACGGTTTGTTCATTATCAAAAATAAAGGACACGATTGGACCACGGGAACAACCTGGAATTACTTGTCGAAACCAAGCAAAATTTCGACTTCGCCGCTATTCCCTGTACAGTGTGTGTTGTTTGTATTGAGGCTATTTAGCAATGACGACAGTCTTTCATTTCCATAGCTGAAATACACAGTTCAACTAACATGGAACTTGTGTTTTTTAAAATTATTTTTCAAGAATCGCCATAGCCGAATAAAACAAATAAAGCAACCAACTATGGTCCCCCAGGATTTTCTCACTTCGAAGTATTTGCACTGTTGGTGATTGCTTTTTTATATGAGAAACCTTTGTCAGTTCCGAGTGCGTAACACCTCGATGGTCTCTTACAGTAAAATGAAAGGGTAAAACTGATGAAGTACAAGATTTCATTTTAAACAGTCAAGTATTTTCACTTTGATCAAAAGAAGAAAAACATTCAACATTTGATTTAAATGATATGCTTGCCACCAATGAAAGGTTAAACAGGTCCGACAGCTCGTCAATCTTCTGTTGTTCTTCAAAATGTTGGACTCCTTAGTAGACAGGTGGAGCATGGCTCTAGCTCTATTTCGAACAACCCATAAGCACACTCAAAAATAGTATTCTCATGTCACCATGGTACAACAGGAGAAGTATTACGGCATCACTTCTCTACATATAGAAATCGCGATAGCAACTTTTCCGTGTAGAAATACGGTTTGCCATTTTTCGAAAGATGTCGCAGCAACAAACCCGGTGTCAACAGGGGCCAAAGGCCAGAGATCATGTGCTATACGATGACATTATGTTTGATTAAAATTCGTCAAATGAAAAATTAATTATTTTTCGGTTGACATCACCAACAACGAGTTTTTGCAACGACATCTTGCGTACAATTGCAAACCGTCGGTAGAATAGCGAAGCCGTAATTCTTCTCCAGGTCCGACATTACCTTTTTCTTCAGTGTACGAGGGTCTCAATGCGGTCTCCAATGAGGTGTCATAACTAGCATTAAGCTCAAAATCAGTCAAACTCCACGTCTAAGTTTTTTAAAAATATATTTCATCTTAAAAGCTCTAATAATAATTTTTATCAATTTCAAAAAGGAAAGAAAAAATTAAACCGAATCGTAAACAACAATTTGTTTCTTCTCTGTTATGTTTTTCTCTAAAGAAAATTAATTGATTTACAATAAATTCACTCTATGTACCTTCGAAGAGACGGTTAAACGTACAATTGTTTATGTAAAAATGTTTTTAGTCACTAAACTTTTCACTTTTTTCGTCTTCTTCTTCTTTCATCTTTCGTTTAAAATCAAATTCTCACTTTTCATTACGATTCTTTGAAAATCTTTTTTTTTCTTTAATTATTCAAAAAGGTAACAACCTTACCAACGTTAACTATAATTTCACATACAGTGAAACTTCGATTTTATCCATCCAACAAAAGCAATTCTTAGAAACTTATAGAATTCTGGAGAATCGACGTTCCACTGTAATCGTTACTACCTTTCGATTTTTATCCGATACAATTTGTTTTTCAAAAAATTTTATTCATTTTATTTAGTCACCGTTTGGTGTTCAAGTGGCAAACGATTGTCCCAACATCATTAACAAAAGCAATGTCTCTTGATGTAAACGTGACTGTTATCATCCTAACGCACATCAAAACATGATAGTTTTGCCTTTGGATAAAACATTTTCTGAAAATACCGACACATCAGTCGTATAGATCAGTACGTGAGAAACGTCATCCACGGTAAAAAAAAGGGCAAAAAACGTATGAACGAAGATTTAACGAAACTTAAATATGGTTAAGTATTGAAGGGCGAAAACCTATAGATGATCCACCCAGCCGGCGCTGTAAGTGACAAACCTTGAAAAAATGGAAAAATGGGCTCTGGGCGACAGGGAAGACAAGTAGCAGGATGCTCAAAGCTGGAGTTTTGTAGTTTGACACCGGGAAATTTGGGAAAGTTGACGAAAGTTGAATTCACACAAATTAGGTTTTCTTCCACATATTTCATTCAAATTCAATTCTTTTCAGCTTTATTTAGTTAGTCAAACTAGAGTGATCCAACCAGTAGCAGTCGTGTCAGAATATTGCAGAGTTCTGCTCAAACAGTTAATGTGTGAACACATTCATTAAATTATGTCCAACTTAGCTTGCCGCATAAATTCTATCGATCAATAAGAAGTGGTTCAAACGATTGGATGTTCTTACTTACTATTGCATGAAAGTAGGAACAGCATAATCAACATTTCAACTTCCCATTTTGTTAGCATTAAAGAATTTTCAACAATCGAAGAGTTGCAACTACGCAAGTGTCCAAGACTTACCTTGCCTCATTTGGCCCTCAAAGAGCAATAACTGTTGATGAATCGCAAGTCTTGACGGTTCGTGACTTTCTATTTGAAATTGTTGCTTTGGAAGCAGCTACTGTTGTTGTTGTTGAAACCTCGGTGGTTGCAGAGACATTAGGGCATCGCTTTCGACAAAATTTCTACGCGTAACCAAAGCGAGTTAAGTTTGCCATATTCACCATTCATATCGCTAACGGAGAAATGGAAAAATGATGGGAAAATAAGTTAAAGGCTTCATTGATACATTGGTAACGGACTAAATTATCGATGTGTATGCATAAACGCTCGCATTATCAATTGAGTGACACGTGAATGAATCAATAAACAATTTAATTGACAGAACAGACACTACAGAATTCTGTAGTTGAAAGATGTGGAAAAAGAAAATCCTAATTGCTCGGGTCAATATGGGACGTCAGATTACTCGATTCGAACAGAAACGGAATGTCCAACACAAACGTAAACTCGAACGATTTTTCTTCAGCACACAGCTTCTGTGGCGGAGAAAAATAATTTTCCCTTTTGTTTGAGTTAGACAACATTCTGTTGCTTCGAACAATCAAACGTCTTAAAATGTCTGAACTGTCATTAGGGGACGCCAGATTGTCTGAACTGAAACGAAATGCCTAAGACAAACGGAAACTCGAACGATTCCTTGTGACAGACTTGATCTGAAGAAAAATATTTTGTTTCCGTTTAGGTTGAGCTTTCCGTTTCTGTTCAGACAATCTGACGTTTCCTATTATAGGTGGAGCCTCAACAAAACGCCATAATATCTATACGCATTTGAGATCACTGACGATGTACGGATGAGAAAAGTGGGGCAAATCGAAAAAAATGTTTCATTCGCCGAACAAACAGGGAAATCAGTTAACTAAAATGTTCCGCAACATATCTCTGGATAAATTAAAACACAAAAATTTTCGTTTAAGACATTCGCCCAGTCGTATAGGTTTTAGATTGAATTTTTCATGCGGCGGACAACAATCATTCGTGACTACGATTAACCACACTAAAAATCTATAAAATTCCAATCATCTAGACCATCAATTAGATTCGATCGATTCGGAAAAAAAAACTATTTCCGTTGCCACATAAATATTCCTGATTATACACCAAGCCATTGTCATTTGCTGTGTGACGTTAAAACATTCGTGACCCACTCTCTTTCCACTACTAATTTCATTAATATTTATTAATTTATTGGGTTTATTTTGGTTTTCGTTTTTTATCATTTTTTTTGTTTTTATTTGTAAATTCTTTTTAAATTTCTTTTTTTTTGCTTTTCTTTAGTCCATCATTTTTTAAATTTCTATAATAATGTAATAATAACACCGCCTAATAAGTTTACTATAAAGGGGTTTGATTTTGCCTTATTATAACCTTTAGAGCATCTGCATTGCTGGCTCTATTGCTCTACCTTTAAACTCTCGGAATAACAAACGAATCCTTCCAGTTGTTTCATAAAGTTGTGTATAATAAACGCGCCAACAATCAACAATCGCGAAGTATAATCCACAGAGCATCAACACTTTTAAGAAGACTGCAATGACAGAGACAGACTAGCATTCGCGAGCAAAACGTGAAGCCAACATATTCAAAAATTCAGTGAAGAAGCTTCTTCGATGTTGGCTTCAGCAATTTTGAATAAAAAGGCCAGTCTATAATCTATTATGTCATTGGTCGACTGTGGATGACGCTATGAATAATCAAGTGGCCTCGTAATATACCCATTACTGTGAGTTGACCGATTAAATTAAACTGACAGCTGAAACATTTACTAGCAGCTAATTGACGCTGATGATCGAAAAAGTGATTAATTTTCGACCTGCTTTCAAGTGCTCTGATTGGTACGGTTAGAATAGTTATTTTCGATGGTAGAACATGAAACGAGTAGGGCTCTCCTATTTTTCTGTGTTTCATGTGTGCTTGGTGTGATTAACCGCTTTTCTCCACAAAAAACTAAAACATAAATTCACCACGACCATTACTTGAAAACATAAAAACAGTGACAATTCGAGTGAGAAAAGTTCTATTTTCTTCCCACCCATGTGAGAGGAAGCTCACTGGAAAAGTCATTCGACCAATCGTCAACGAAACGGAATTTCCTCAGGGCTTAATGAAGGGAGAAAATAATGATAAATCACATGGCACAAGGGAAAAATAATCCTGTCGTCATGTAATTGGATTTTTGTTACTTCTTTTTTTTGTTGGGTTTGCTCTAAACTTCAACCAACTTTCATGTCAAAAGCCAAAAGTATCGTGTTGCATAGAAATACCTCACACATGCCATCTCTATCTGATACTGAGAATCATTTCTCTGTATTTCCCGAATGTGATTGCACAAGGACGGTTCCATGTATACGGTACGAAAAACTATTCCCAAAAGAATTGCATCGACGAATATTATCAACAGTTGCCACAGAGACGGAAGCAGCGCCACCTGTTAACATTTCTCTGATAAAATCAACGATCTAAGAACAATTTCTTCAACAGAACTGGAAGTAGAGCTAACTGATAAATATTGTCTTGATTTACCTGTCGCCAAGAAAGACGCCATTGTATCATCTCTGTGAACTGGAACGATTCTTTTCGCTATTTTCAATGTTTGCAGATAAGGCCAATAGATGGAGCCATCGACGGCAGATGCTCTTGAACCTTTTTTTTTCGTATAACTACCCGGCATATTTAGAAGATTGTTCGTTTCTCAATAATTTCTTTTTCATTTTGTTTGCTTGTTGGTTGCATTTCTTTTTGTAAATTTTATTAAAGTAAAAATTGAGTTAAAATTAAAAAGAAAAGAAAATTCCTCCACACGACAATAAGTCGATGCGTGCAAAATTATGGTTGACTGTTGAAGTAAAATTCCTAGATATAGATTGGTGTGGTTGAGTGAGAGTGTACTATTGTTTTGTGTGTAGTATACAGCGTCCGCTGACATTTTTGAGATGATGTTGATATAAAGTGTATAGCCAGGCGACTCCAGTCCGCACGTTATTATTTGCTATTGTTGATTGGACGCACAAGATTTTAAAAGAACACACTCACAATAGTCGGGTTCGGATTTTATTACATAATTTCTTTGAACATATTATCAATCACACACTTTTGTTTAAATTTATTGATGTTTATGGACTAAGATAATAACAACAACAGAAAATGGGGAAAATAAAAAGAAAGAAGAACCTGTTGAAAAAAACACTGGTCATTTTTAGGTTATGCATGTTGTGTGTGTGCATTTTATTGATAATAATGCATAGCAAGGTTCATTTGAATTTTTAACGTCGAAAATGTTTTTGTTTGTTCTGTTTAGTATTGTGTTGCTTTAAATTTATTTTTAATTTTTAAATTTCATTAAATGTTCGTAATTTTAAGTTTTTTTTTTCTTTTTCTTCTTTAACATTAAGGCGATTATTTAGTGTGTATTAGATGTTGTGTTGACCTCATCCACATACAAAAATTGTCTTTGATAAATTGTTTTTGTTTATTGTAAAAATTGTTGTGTGTAATTTATATTTTGTTGGTTTTTGTTAAATTAAAATCGAGAGAGAAAAAAACCAGTTCTTCACACCGCACCACATGGATTTAGTTAAATTGTACGCTAGAATTGTGTGCATTTTGTTGATATACTTTCAAGTTATGTTGCATCGGTTCGTAAATCATTCGCGAAGTCAGTGTCTTTTTATGTTTTCTTGTCTGTTTCGTATTATTATTTTAGTTCTTGGTTCATCAATCTATTTTTTTCAGAATTGTTCAAAGAATAAATTTTGTTGGTTTCCTTTTTTAAATGTTTTGTTTTTCTTCTCTTTTTTTTGTATTAAATAGAAATTCACGATTCAATTGTAATGTTTATATTTATTACGATAAAAACTGTTTATTTATTGAAACACTAAAAACGTTTTTTTTTTCTTCTTAAAATTTTTTTTTTGTTGCTTTAATTTTATTTATACTTTCAACGCACATTTCTCACTTGACCGGTGATTAAGCTATATTTTTGCTTTCACATTTTTCATTTATTTTTATTTAAAAAAAAAAAACAGTCGAAGAAATGTTCAAATTCTTTTTTTGTTTCGAAAAACTGGAAATTAATTTTTCGATTTTCAGTTACGGTTGTACGATCCGTTTCCGCCTCCGCCTCCGCCTCCTCCACCTCTTCCTCGTCCACGGCCACTTTGATAATCACCACGGTCCTGTGTAGAAGTGGGAAATTGTTTTAGTTATTTTCAATTGGTAACTTTATACTGAAATTACAGTCTACAGTTCTGCGTATTTTAGTGTATCATTTTGAAGATCTATTTATCTTTTTACCAGAGTCCTTTCTACAAATAATGGGGCTCATACAACTAGTGTATTTGTCGAAAAAAAAGGCTTCAATCTTGAAACGACACTGCAACAGTGAATTTTTGAATCTTCCCATATAAAAACATCTCTCAATTAAAATCCCATTATTTGCTTATAGAAGATTAGAAAGTACTAATTTGAAAAAAAAAAATCACCATAATCAGGTAATATAATATCCATAGGCAAAAAACACTATACTTGAAAATGGCGGCGACTGGAGGCCATTTTTGAATGTTACAGGAAACCGTATCACCGCTCCATGGGTAATAGTTGAGGTGATTACGCGATCTTACGTGCATTCACATTATTCTAAGAATGACTTTTAAGAGTTTAAGAGATGTCACTTCGTTATTAGAAGAAAGAACTGTAATCTATGTTGAAAGAAGATATCGATCGCGAGCGTAGCGAGAGAATTTTTTGTGTATAGCTACACCCAGTAAACTGAACAGTTTGCTTGTCTTGTGTATATTCACTTTACTGTGACTTCCGACAGGTTTTGATGTTTTAATACGTTTTCTCTCCCAACAGTCAAGACAAACATTCTGTTATGTTTACTACATGTTAAAACTCGCGTAAGTTGACCACCTCATGGAATTAGTTAACTTACACAACGTCGACTCATCCAGATTTGCCTAATTTCTCGTTCTTTGCCTTTTAAGTCTTTTGATTTCATTTGATTTGAGGAAATAACAGTAAATTTCTAATGAATTTCAGAACATTTCTAGTACAACCCTGCGGTTGCACAGAAAATTTTGCGTTTCTTTTCAATTTCGAGTGGACTTATGATGTGAACCCAAAATCACATACAGAAACTCAGCAATTTTCTGAAATCAAAATCATTTGAGTTTGAGAAAAGTTCTCCCAGATTCACAAAATCAGAGATACGGATAAAGAAAGAATCAGCCGAAACCCAAAAGTGTTCTCCTAGCATTGCTAGGGTGCTATGTAAGAATTCCGAGCCATGCACCGCTCTACGGTCACACCAATAACTTTCAAACAAGAAAATTTATGAAAATCGGATGACGTTTGCTCGACATATATTCACAAAAATCTCTACCTTCATTGTACGGTCGAGTAGCTCAACTTAGGCTTACTCTATGGGCTCTAACTATTGAAAATATTGAAAATCATGAAGTTGTAAAACTGTTTCCGGTGACGTACGTCACTTTCGAAATGAAATGATTTACAGATGCAGTGTTGCAGAGTTGTTTTGAGACGTATGCCTTTCACAGTTACTTTATTTCGTCTTTACTCGTACGGGTCTTTCTTATGTTTTTAAAAGAGGACTCTCGTAGTTAGATATTAGAAAATGACACATTAAACGCATTGAACGTACAGATGTAAGCTATAATTTGAGCGTAGTGGTCGACGGCCTTAAATCAAAATATTGAAAATGGTAAATGCCGAGCAACTGAGCAAGTTAGGCAAACTTTTTGAAAAATTCAGTGCATTTCCGTGGCACAATTTTTTCCGATTCTCCATTGCGTTTAAAGTATGACAACAATGTCAACGAAAAATAATTAAATTTTGCCTCGACATTTCAGTGCTCTGGCAAAGTTGTTGAAATTTTTAACTTCTCAATTTGCAACGGAGAATGCTAAATTTGTTCGGAGAAAACTTGCAAAATTTCTGTTCCGAACTAGAATTTGACTTGGAGTATGTCTCAGTCGGAATAAATGAATTTGGAAAATTCGAATTGAATAAGCAGACAAACTCTCCTTGCTTTCGTCTCCTTACCCAGCAAAACAATGTCATAGAACGGATGGGTGTAATAAAATAAGGCAGAGGCTTCAAATCGTAATCTTATCAGCGAGTAACAAGAGCATTGGACAACACTTACCCGATTATAATCACCACGATGACCGCCTCCACGACTAACATAACCAACACCATCATTATTGTCCCGGTCACGATGCATAAAACCACCACCACGATCGTCGTTACGGCGCACATAATCGTTTCGACGTTGATATCCGTCATTGTCGCGATTGTCCCGATTGTCGCGATTATCACGATTGTAGCCGCCGCTGTCATTATGATCACGATT
>JANTFA010128889.1:0-17215 GCA_026413405.1 Phytosciara flavipes | reverse complement strand
ATAAAAATCTTGCCGAGACTTCGAACACCGAACACCAAGAGTATTCTGTTCATGAAGAAGCAACGACTAAAGCCATTCGGCTAAAGATACATACAATTATGTATAACGTATTGTTGAAACTAAGCATTGACTACTTGATTTTATTCAAATCGCCTCTTTACATCGCATTGCAGTCTTCTAGAACGTTCAAATGATTTTCTCGCACACGATGTGTTGTTAGATTGATTTTGTAGTGCCTCATCTGACTTACAATTCAACCGGATTTAACTGGTAATGCAAAATTATAGCAAGGGGTGGACTAAATGCATACTTTAAAGGGTTTTCTGCTATCAACATTTACAATTCTTTTGTCCGTTTACAAAATTCAGTCACTAGTGAGTTTCAATATCGATCGTTAACAACCGGAATTTTTTGGTGACGATAGAGTATGAGAAGGTTCGAAATGAATCCGTCTCAGCCCTCTCAGGCGGCAGCTCTAAAGTTTCAATTTTTTGTATCCGCCTTTTTAGGAACGATTGAATCGAACAGTTGGAATACAAAATTCTTAATCTGATCTCCGAATTTCGAGGGGCAAACTACTTCCAAAAACGGTGTGACAAGACTTTGCCTTTCCCCGACTTGTGGAATAGTTGCCGGAGCCGTATGAATTACAATGACTGTGATGACTTATCGTGAGTTTTAGGGTTTTCGAGTTGCTATGCTTAACGGGATGTTTCAGTCGGAAATTCATGGTTTAATCAAAAGCTCTTTGACAATTATGAACACAATCTCATTTCACAAATCCTTTTTTTCCGTTTCACGATTTACACTTGAATGACTTCAAGGACTTTTCTGACTTATCATGACTTAAGATGAATGCCCCTCTTCCAAACTAACTGAAACATTATGTTTAGACATGAGACGAAAAGTCGGAAGAAATTCGCTAAACGTAGATTTATATCTGCACTGATTTTATTGGGTCTAGTCGGCACCAAGCAATATAAACTCAGAATACAGAATAGCAATCTCGAGAATAGAAAAGTTGTTGTGTGAGAAATTGACGACATCATAGCAATTACTTCAGTTTCGTGGTATAACATTTAACATGTCGATAAAAACAAAATATAGAAACCGTGACTGAAGCATTAAAATGGTTATATGTGTTCGGTTCGTGCGCCTAAATTCTAATAATTTTCATTTTATGGAACATAACTGATAGACTGGGAAATGGCTTAGCAGATTCATTTACCTTCCACAGTGAATTCGTTACCCTACAACAAAACGATGTGGTGGGACTCCTGGTTACATGTTAAATTACATGTTTAATGCACACGCACACTACAAACAGAGTCGAACCAAACTATTTTTAAACTTTTCTTTCCCCGATGTTTTAAGGAATAATTTCAGTGTTTGTTCTCGTAGCTGAATGTTTCGAGTTTTTCGATTTCGATGAAAATTCGGTCGGTACCTATTTATACGTACAAATATAGGTCAAATTTAGCGGTACACTTTATTCGCAATCGGAATTGTTTTCTTAGAAACGTTTCTTGTAGCAGTCACAGGCAATTCACTCAATGGATTATGTATTCAAATTTGCATAAAACAAGTTGAATTCTCCATCAAAATACACACTCGTACACTTAGTCGTGTTATACATACGCCACTTAAAGTGTTTCATCATAGATTTGGTCAAATTGTTCGCACAATCAACAGTGTTTGCATTTTCATTTTCTATTTGGATTGCATGAATGGCAGCATTCTAATTATAATAATGAAACAACAAATATAACTCACTGTGAGTGCTACTAATGACACATCAATTGATAACAGCAAAAAAATAATATTTGTACGACACACACAATAGAAAAATGAGACACAGCGGGTAGGGCTTACTGATATCGAACAGATATGGAATAGTAATTTGAGCAGTTTGCTGGGAAATGGGGTTATTTTTGTCATGCCAGATAGAAGAAAGATCTGAACTATTTCTGAAAAAAAATTGGACTACATGGTGCAAGGCAACTCTCTAGCAAAGTCACAAACATTGTTTACGAAATTAGATGGATTGCAAACGGACAGTGTACCTTGACAATATTTTAACACTGTGTACAGTGCTATGAAATTCTCAAGGTACACTGTCCGACTTCGATCCCTCTAATTTTGTAAATAAAGTTTGTCACTTTGCTGGAGCGATGCCCTGCATGGTGCCATTTGTTAATTTATTTTGTTTGTCAGTTCTGTAGTGTTGAACCCTGAACAAAGAAACATTCGGCCATGTTGCGCTCATTTTGACATTTCACTTGTACTATGAAAACTGTTCCTTATATGTGGCGTGCAACGAAACACCATCTAGGTATCATTTCTCTGCTAGATGGTGATGTTATTAAACGTATCAAACGAAAAAATTGAGTTTGATAACCACATTGTATGACAGGAGCGAAAATTGGACTTTTCAAATGCAAATTGCGATTGTTTGAACGGAAAATTCTATGAACAGTCGCTTCAAAAATTGGTTCATTGTGGTCATATATCTCAATAGCCGAATGGTTAGAGGTGATGCGCGATAAGCATTAGGCATTGGTGTAGAGGGTGGGTGGGGGATGTTTGGCCAAGACAAGTTTTTATTTAAGGTTAATCATATATGAAAATCGAGTAACCACTGGTTAAAAATCTTTTTCAAAAATTCCATTTCCCCTATAGAACGTGGACTTGAACGATATTTTTCAGAAGTGTCACTGATCGGCACTGTCGACAAGTCGGTCTTCTCTAACTTCATTAGAACAATATTTTCCCGCATAACTATTTCGCAATAGTATATTATGGCACAAGGACCAATAAAGTGCCTTTTTTGGTCCGAGAGACATATACTATTTTTAATCCAAGCGGACCAAAAAGTCACATTCCGAACAAACCATAACCAGAACCAGCACCATAACGTTCATGATCAATGTAAGCAGTCTTTGTTTTCCATTAGTTTTTTTCGGAACCGAAAATGAACAGCTGGGACAAAAATTGACATAACTGGGAAAAAAGATGAACGAATAAGTGAGAGAAAAAGTGGCCGTTCTGACTCTCTTTCTGGTGAAGAAAGTGACGTTTTTGGTCCGCTTGGATGAAAACATTACTTTGTTCGCAGTTGATTTATTTTTAAAATTTTTGAATCTCAAAAGACCGAGTAGCCAGTAACGCCATCGTTGATATTTGCTGTAATCACAACGACGATTCTTATCTATCCATTCTAATCAATTCATTAAATTCCAATTTTTCTATTAAATGTTTCAAAAAATTCTACTGAATGTAAAAGATTCCACTGAACTCCAAAAATTTTACTGAATTCAAAATATTCCAATGAGTTTCAAAAATGCCACTGAACTCCAAATATTTCACTGAATTTCAAACATTCCATTGATCAAAAATTCTACTGCATTCCAAAAATCCAAAAACTAGTGGCAAAAAGCAAAATATAGAAAACACAGCAAGAAAACGACCCCTCGAGCTTCATCCAAATGACACACGAAAAAGTCCACTTTTCGCAACGCCATTGCAGAAAGTGTAATTTTATTAATTGTCCACACTCGTGCGAAATCTATGAAAATTTGTTTCTGTTGTTATATCGATATTACATTTAATGCTTTTACGGTTTAACCTATATATCGAGGAATATATGTGTACGTGCGCGCGTTTATACGGATGCCGTAATATAATTTTCATAACGAAAATAGCACAACATCGAATGAAAAATCCAAAATAAAGATTTTCCTTACATTTTCTTTTATGAACTAGTTTTATGCAGAATGAACTTGGTCATTTCGGCACTTGGTCGGTTCAGAACTTAAACTTAAATGATGACACATGCTCTGATGATGTATGTTGTAGCGTTTTGTATACGTCATAAGAGTTTCACTTTTCATCTGTATGTGCAGGGAATGGGATGCCAAAAGAAAAGTTCACTGACGACGCAACGTATCGATTTTTCCCGAACCTTTTGTTTTGATTTTGTAAAAGCTCGTGGCATAAAACACCTCTATATGAATTACAACATTGTTGTTCGCTGCAAAAACATTTTCACAATACAATGTCCGTCCTGCTATTGTATAGCTTTCATATATAATTACTGATGTATCGGCTGTGGTTATTATCGTTCATAAATAAAATTTCCAATGTAAAGCTGAAGACACACGAGCAATTTTGCGTTGATAGGATCGACAAGTATGCTTCGATTCGACTTTCACCACAGGCACGGAACAAAAGAAAAGCAACACAATTGTCAATCCCATCAACTTCAAATTGCTCGTGTGTCTTCGGCATAAGAGTTGGCATAATAAAATCAAAATATTTCAGGAGTTAGCTGGCACACGTGATTCCACATAATGAAGCAAGTGCAACATTGAAAACACCCACACTCCCATTCTGTATATTGTTTTCGTGGTGTGCTGAAAACGTTATTTTTCATAAGATAAAAAAATCAGCACTTCAAATAAATACAGTTGATTGAGACTTTGATTGAAATGGAGACATTGATTGGATTTTGCAAATGTTGATTTCGTACAAAGGGACTTTCATAGCTGGTGTGACCGACCACAGCATTTTCTTTTTCATTTCCTGTAAATAATTTGGAATTAATGAGCGCTTCGACGATCTACTATACGCTCTGAGTAAAGGTGCAGTTTAAAGTAAGGTCGACATGAATGGACTCACTGATTAGTGATCGAGTTTCTTTTCAGGGGGATGTCCATAAATAACGTCCACCTCCATGGGGGTTTTAGTCGAAATCGGACAGGAAAAGGGTGGTCTAGAGATAATGGGAGTCCGACGACTGAGTGCAGAACATACTGTCTATAAAATGACGTCCAACTGGAGGGAGGTAAAGGTTTTTTGTTGAAATCAGACAGTGGGAGGGTCTAGAGACAATGAACGTTCGACGTCTGAGCGCAGAACATATTGTGATTTGTGCTATGATCTTTGTACTTTGTGGTTGTCTTGTGAGTAGTGTTGGTAATGTGTCCTGAACTACTATCATTACAAAAATGGATGCAGCTTAAATGTTCAGATCCACAACTTATTTCATCTCTTGAGTCCCTTTCATCCCTTGGTTAGGCTGAGCTATACAAACCTAATTTAATTTTTCCAATGTCTGTTAGGGGGGTGAAGTTTAAGAATTCGGAGAAGGACAAAAATTCCAGCTTTTTGGTGGACGTCATTTATGGATAGCCCCTCTAGACTTTTGAGATTTGAGTCATTCAACCAAGGGAAATTGTAACGAGCCAATTGAATAAATACAGTGATCGTTATCGATCATTGTAACAGCTAGAATGCGCGTAGCGATAACGAACGAATCAGTCATTACTATAGTCAATAACAGATATTGCATACAAATCGATAATAATGTCAATGTGATAGCCCATATGGTTAATCCATTTCTAAAATTGTCCATTAATCAATAGCGTCCTTCAGTAAAACTGGTTCAAAACGGTTAACAACTGAAATAAAAATGTCTGAAATTTGTGTTACAGATACTAAGTGACCGGCTTCTTTCCACATGTGTACGGCCTTTTGGTAGCCTTTCTCATTTGATGGTAGATTAAGTGTAACGACAGCTATAACGAGAGGAGAACGGGAAGCAGTTTTGTTTCTTAAGAATGAAATGGAATGGAAGGTTTCTTCGATCTGAATCCCATCTGTTAGTGACATGAATATTCCGGTTTTTGAAAGAAATTCATTAAGGTGATTTCTATCTAAAGATGGTAGATCCTCCTCGTGGAGTTCATAATGCTCGATGATGTAAAACCTAAGGCTGGTGTAGAGAGGACAAAACCTGAGAGGGCCTAAGTATGTGTTTGCCTGTCGCAAAATTCAGATAAGAACAGGTAGGATTCATTGTCCTGTCTTTTCTGTGTAGAAGATTGGTTAGCTAACAGTTGGTTCATAATTGAACCAACTGCTCACCTAAGTTCTAATCTAAAGAGGTTCAGAATTTCGTAGCTTCATGATTGCGACAGAGCCTGTCCAAAGAGCTTCGAATACATACCTCACATTGTCATCCGATCCTAAGTGACCGACTCCTTATTCCATAGCCTGTCTCTCTATTCTGTTTTTCAAGAATGGATTACTTCATAATACAAACGTAATCTTTATATGACACGCGAACATCGGAACATCACTTACATTGTAGTGGTATTGTACTACTGGAAGTGTTGATTTTTTCATGTAATTTCATACCGCTTTCATATGCATAGTAAGTCTCCATTGTATCGTAAATGTCAGCATTCAACAATCATAAAACGCAATTTCGCTCAAGTACTTTTATCATTCACTTTAATCGTTTTGTACTCAAATTGCTACTACCAGTGCTATGTTTTACGGAAAATTTGTCTGTAATCTACTTAGTTTTCAGTGTAATATACACACTACTTACAGAGCTATTGATCCAATATTCGCTAATCATGAAAATCGATACGGGAACAATATTGTTCACTGTTTATTTACATAATTCAGGTGGAGCTAGTAAATGCCATTTATTATTCGCAAGCATGCAACTAAAAATGTATATCAAAGTCTACCGGTCTAGACTGCATACAATGAAAATGCTTAGGGAGGACCCGTACGAGTAGTATACGAGACATATAGCTAGTACATCTCAAAACAACCCTGCTTGCAACACCGCATCTTTAGATCGTTCCATTTAAACTCATCCCTTGTTAAAATTGCTTAATTGAAGCAGCAGTACAAACGCTCAGAAAATTGCTTACAACAAATGCAAAAGTCACGTACGGAGTTTGATTTGAAAAATTTCATTCTGAAAAATTCACCAAAATCAAGCGCCTGGCCAAAAACAGTACCACCGAGTTATGGTCATCATTACCTTTCAAACAACAAAAATCTGTACCTTCACTATACGGCCGAGTACCTCGACTTGAGCTGTCCCTATGAGCTCTAACCTCCGAGCCCGTGATCCGATTTTGACATATATTCCTGGGAGTGGTGTAGTTTAATTATCATCATTTATTGATTTTGTACGATCAATGCTGTCGAAAATATATGCGAGAAACCTCAACTAGACCTACCACACAGCACTAATTCGACCATACCCCTAGAATCAGTCGACCGATTTTACTCATCTTCAAACTTAAACTAGCATTCGTGACTGCAAAACGGGGAAAATGTCTTATCAAGATTAGCTGCATTTTACTTATGTTATGCTTCGGATTGAATTGGCACTCTAGCCTAGAGACTCTAGGTAACCACAAAAGGTTATCCCTTATTCAGTGTGTTTCAAACGAAAGAGTGAAATCATTAGACCCTCGTACTTCGTACGGTTCAAAAAATTGTATTTCATAGGAAACAGAAACTTTTATAGCATTTTCATAAGGGATGAACTTCAAAACTTCACAACTCTTTATTCGTTACAATGTAAATTCGTTAATCTTTCAGGAAATTGCCGTTTGTAAATAATCCAAAAGTTTTTAGAACCCGTACAGAAAGGAACGTTGTACTACTAAAATAAACCGGCATTTTTCCAAAGGTTTTCTCGGTCTTAAAATTTTGATGATGTGGATAAGAAAAGTTTAGTAGAATCTTTATGAATACGAAGGGCTGAAAAACCGGAATGTTTCCTTACTAGATAGAGAAGCTATGATGAGATCGATGGCTGCAGGTACATACATAAAACAAGTACAGGCGATTCCATTGTTATTTGGTTCAGAATTGCATCTGGTCTACTCATACAAACATAACTGCTTACACGTCTTTGTGCAAGTAACTACACGCTCTCCATACTAGAGGTGAAACCATATAGAAACGTGAAGGCGTTTGTATGATTCGGTCAGCTGGAATCCTGACACAATTCACAACGAAATCGCCTGTATGTTTGAGCAGAGAATATTTTTTCTGCAAGTGTCCGAGTCACTCGCGAATTGCCAAACATAGTGGAAAATTCAACTGCGATCCATGTTTTACTAGTGCACACCAGTTGGAGCCATAAAATCCACCACTTTCCATCCAAGAAGATCAACAACTATAAAATCCACCATAACCACCAAAATTAGCCAAATTTTCAGCTACTGCAATCCAGATCGCAAAACGTTACATCGAAAGTCCTATTGCGTTTATTTTCTACGGAACGATCTGTGTAACATACCGGTTTCGAAATCGGAAAAACACAATTTTCCGATTTTCACAGAAAACCGGTTATCGTTACCGGTTTTGATACTGGTTTTTGCACTCTCTTATTCCATCACACTTTCAAGTGAAATTTTATTTCGGTAAAGGTAGAGCATCAGGGTGAAACGTAGGCGTGCCAAGTCACACCTAGTTGAAAAATTACAACGGAAAAATTCTGTTTCCATTTGAAAATTTCGACGAATCGATTAGGCGAGAATATTACCATTAAAGGGACCATTCATGAATTACATCCCGTACCCGTACTTCCCTTGAATTATAAAGTTTTCACCGATATTTTTTCTTGATAGTTTTGTAATGGTCTAACGCGAAAATCCTCATGGATCGTGCCCAATTCTAATGTACTGCATCTGCATGAATCAAAATGCAAAAATCGTTTTGTATCGTCACTTTCTTTGCTAACCCTCCTAATCCCATGCAACCCCCCATTCATAATAGCTCGATGAGAAGCAAAAATCTCAATTTCGATTAAGTAATATTGAACAACAGCTTAGAAATCAATTTCAAATTATCGTTGTTATGATGTTCATAATCTCAACCATTCCCTACTCGTGGCATTTTCAATTATTTTCGTGTTACATACAAAAAGTGTATCCTCTACCTTGGATTTATTTTTAGATGAGAATGATATTTCCAAAGCGAAATAATAATAAAAAAAGAACCAAAAAACCGAATAAGAATGATTTTCGTTGACAACTGGTTGGATGAACTCGGTTCTATTGCCAGATTCGTTTCATTTTATGTCTTAATTTATTATTTTATACAAAAGCCCGATTGTAAATATAGGTTCGCTGTCTCAAGTTTTAGCGATTGTAATATTGCATGCAAAATGCGAATAAAACCAGTTGATTCCGACCTAATGTAATGTGATTAATGTGTTCGTTAATTTCGTTGGTTCGTAAGCAAACACATAAATTCAATCGAATTAATACGCGCTTCGATTTCATTCACCTATGCGAAACACTTTTGTCAATTGCTTTTTCTTTCACATTTTCACTTTGTCGGTTTCATTTTATTACATTCTCGAATCTACCATTTCGAGCGTTAATGCAGAGTTTGTGGCGTTAATCTCTAATCCCTCAATTTCAGCTTCCAGAGGACAATAAGAGACGCGACTACGAATTTCAAAAGCGTTCACAATGATCGATTGCCAGAAGACACTTCAGTACCTAAAGACATTACGTTATTTTCACCGAGTACCCGCATCATCGGATTGCGACTGGAGAGTAGTGACTCCGATCCCACCTTCACCGAAGATGGCGTTCCCGAGCTGATGAGCTCGCAAAAGGCTACGTTTCGGCTGTTTGGACATGGCTTTACGGAACGTACCGTTGTTACGTTCACAGAAGAAGCTGGTGTGTATGGCGGATCCTGCCAATTACCATCATCGGGACAGTTTCGCGTTATAAAAGGAACGGTGGAATCGGACACTGTACTCGTTGAAACGGTCATGCCAAAAGGATCAACGGATTTCTTTTTTTGCACCAAAGAAGCTGAGCTAAGTGGCGGACATGTAAGTGATGGTTAAGCACAAAAATGATTTCGTTCTGAAAATGGTTCTGAAACCAAACTCTATATTTACAGCTAGTAAACGATACTAATCCGTTCATGCATCAAGGATCTGACGCATGGCTACGTATTCGTAGCTTTGAGAATCCGATTCCCATATGGCTTGCTATTGTGATCATTGTCACTTGTTTGGCTTTCTCGGCGTTATTCTCAGGTCTTAATTTAGGATTAATGTCGTTGGACCGAACTGAAATAAAAGCAAGTGTCTCGAGTTGTAATGTAATCGAAATTCAAGTCGTTTAATAATTTTCTACCACAAAAACAAAAGATTTTGAAAAACACTGGCAGCGGAAAGGAGCGTCGTTATGCTGCTAAAATTCAACCCGTACGAGATCATGGAAACTTCCTGCTTTGTAGTATTTTGCTGGGCAATGTACTGGTCAACTCAACGTTCACAATTCTACTCGACTCACTGTCAAGTGGTCTTATTGCCGTTATGTCGTCTACAATTTTGATTGTAATTTTCGGTGAAATTACTCCACAGGTACGTTTCGTCGGAATAGTTTCGTAAATGTTTCGTGTCAATTTACTGAACTTTTACTTCCTATTTAGGCCATATGTTCCAGACATGGATTAGCTGTTGGCGCAAATACAATTATGATAACGAAAGTCGTGATGGCTTTAACGTTTCCCATAGCCTATCCAGTTTCGAAAGTGTTAGATTGTATCCTTGGCGAGGAAATTGGTGCGGTATACAATCGTGAAAGATTGAAGGAGTTAGTTCGGGTGAGTGTTTTTTCTCTACTTATCGCTACTCAGCCGAGAAGCTCGTGATTTAAAGCAAAATTAATTTTCTGTACAAGTGGTGGTAACAATGAACGTCCACTTATCGAAAAGATTAGAAAACTGGGTCGATTTAATCAATGTCGTCACAATATTGACTAAGGTTATCTTGTCACTTATGCGGTTTCTTGTTGCTTAAAGTTTATTGCTAATGAGTCTCAGTCTGTCATACTGAACATAATGCCACAGTTGTTTGATATGATACAGGTCGTTCTTATGCAATGGAAAGGGTGTAGTGACGCAATTTAAAACCAGAAGTGATCAATCGTTGTTGAGATATAATTTAGTGCTTCAGTTGAATGAAGATTTGCCTGTAGACAGAAACGTGCAGATTAAAATGTGTGTGAGATAAGAATTTGAAATTGATGAGTCGGTGATGTTGAAAGAAAACCAGTTAGGACCTGTTCTCAATAGCGATTCGATGAATTATTGGAGTCGAAATCGACTCACTAAATTCCATTTATCAGTTCGTCCGACCTTTATGAGCAACTACTGGTACTATTCCACTGGACTCGTGCGAGTAATCTGGGCTGGACGTTAACAATAGCAAATGCCACTTTTCCACTTTACTTCCAACAACTCGTAACGCATTTCTCCCTCAAATTACTCTAGCGAGCACTGCTCAACACACTCAAATGAACGTGCTGAATTCCATCTTACAATAGAAAACTAATTTCCATGAGTTCGTTGTGATTTATCTTATTTTCTCTCCTCCATGGGCCATGAGAAATACTTTTAACATTTTTCTTTCGCCCCTCTTATGAAGCATGAAAATTACTTTTTTTGACGATTATTCGGATGGAATTCCTAGTGAAATTATGCAAATCTGTATGGAAGTTTCCTGTAGACAATAGACCTAGTCCCTAGTCACTCACTTATGGTTCAAAATGCTGAACTATGTATGAAGCGTGTGGCCTTCCACAACAACGGAGATTGCCGCCGGTCTCTTGGCGTCGCAAAGTTGGATCACATCAAAAAGGAGGCACGATGAACATAGAAGAATTCATCGTCGACAAAGTCGATAACGATAGAAGCAAATGGTTTGCTAAAACCTACTCCCCCGATGAAAGCAATGTGACGAGAGAGGTTCTTTCGATAGACGAGTGAGTAGAAAGGGAAGACCAGAGCACAGTTGTAACGGCCTAATACGACAGCGACAAGAGCTATTAGGGTTAACACAAGAAGAGAAAGAGGAAATTGCGAATGCCATACCCGTAACACGATCAATGAAAAACGCATACCGGCCATGAATTAAGGCAAAAATAAAGCGAGGAGAAAAAAAATTGACCTAGTCTCCATATCCGGAAGTACGGTCCAACATAGGTAACACAAAATTACGTAAATACTCATCACTCATTACGTACGTAATTCTGTACTGCGAGCGTGTAGAAAATCGAATCATTTGAACTGTCTCTATGTTAATGTTTTCAAAAATGGTGTGGCTGATGTTTTCGTTTCGTCGTGGATCACAACATGCACAAATGAAAAACGTCTCGGGATATACATGACGATTATTATGAGGGAGGTCTGGCTAAGTGGGGAATATCATGTTAAAGGTATAGGAAAATCATGGTCGATGGAGAGAGGGTGTTCCAAAATTCTGGGAAAAGAGTGAAAGTCCATTATGAACGGCCTCTCTGGAAGAAATACGAAATTACAACTCGAGCCGAACTGCAGCGGCCCTTGTTGTAATTTCTTATTTTATCCACTTGGTAAACAAATGAATATTTTTCAAATCATTTTTCATGTCAAGTGTGTGTATTGCGGTCCACAATACGGTTAACCTTGCTAGTTAAACATTTCGTAAGTCATCGTAAAGTAGAACTATTTCCTTCTTGACAACGCTATAATTAAACCAAATAGAGAAAATCAAAATTTTATCTGTTTCATCTTCTTCGCATTCAATTGACAATGCTATCACTTGTGTCTCGTGATATCATAATTCTACGTTGGCATAACAAATTTCGAAATGAGGAGTTATTACAGTGACAAAAAACTAAAAATATAATTGCAGAGTATCACGTGTGTAATGGAACGGTATTCAAATGTATAATATCCGTTGACCTTGTCGACCTTTACCGGTAAAAAGAACTTAAGTAGTGCAACGTTATCGCATATTTTTGTATGTAAATATATCACACTACACCGAAACACTTCATTCATAAAGAAAGAGACACTTCACAATTTGAAAACGTGAACTCACACGAGTCGAATTTGACTCATTTCGTCTTTTTCTCGAATTTTATTTTTGTCTTTTTGTTTAAATGCTCGCATTTATTCAAATTCAAGACATTATATCATATATCATAGCCGTCTACTTACGCAGTCATGAAATAACTACCTGCTCAAATTATAAACTAGTCTGGTTCTCGGACGTAGCACTTGTTTTATTTCCGATGTGCGATAATTATAGGCCGAGCTTGTTCTGTCTTAAATAAGTATGGAGATTGGTCTTAATTCATATATTACGACTGTCAACATAACGTGGGTGCATCGGCATTCCGTCGGATTATACTTTAATATGCTATGTCAATGGAATTTAAAATTTTAATCTGAAAAATGGTTCCTCCTCATTCTATTTAACTTACTCGACTTTGACTTGGGCAATTTGTAGAATTGGTTACATGCTATGAATCAAAGTGATATCAACGCAGACGTTTGAATTTGTCTTTGGATAACAAATTGAAAAGAATTTTTAGACCCGTACGAAGTACGAGAGTCTCATTCTTTCACTCCTACGTTTTTGACACGTCGAACTCGAATCCCTGAGTAAGGGCAATACTTCTGTGGTCACCCCTAAGATGCCAAAAAAAGTGTTTGTTCGTCTGACCAATCTTGAAGGGACTTTTTCCTCGATTTATTTTCACAAATGCCAGTAGCTACTCGTCTACTCGGCCCAACAGTGAATGTATGGTACTTTGTCGAGGCAGTGATGACAGTAAAGCGATAGAACTGTCTTCGGTGACCTAAGAAAATGGCCGCCAGCCTCCATTTTGGATTTTTGTCTTTTTTTGCTATATCTTAAGTAAATTTCACTTGATTTTGGTGAATATTCTTCAAAGTTCAATTCTAAAATCAGATTTCGTACAGGACTTTCCGAAGTGCTGTGAGCAATTTGAAGAATGCATGAGCTTAA
Source organism: Phytosciara flavipes (assembly GCA_026413405.1). NCBI lineage: Eukaryota > Metazoa > Arthropoda > Insecta > Diptera > Sciaridae > Phytosciara > Phytosciara flavipes. The sequence continues at coordinate 3,570 of JANTFA010128889.1, read as the reverse complement.
ATGGAATGATTTAATTTCAAACCTATGAATTCGTACAAACTGTGGCGTCGGCCAGATGTACGTCTTCTAAAGACACCTAGCTATAATGCCATTCACCACTCGCACGGGTCTCCCTATCTTTGTTTTGAATTTCTACTCCAACTTAATTTTTGCTGACATAGTCAGACGATACTATTTTTCCGTTCCATTTGATACTGCCACTTTTATTACGGAAAACGCAACCAGCATTTTGGTTCGGATTTTGTTTTTATTTCGAAAGTAGAATTAGCTTCTCATATTGCTGGCTTAACCGTACCCGAACACTTTACATTTGAATTAAACACAACAAAAAATTCTCTCTTTCTTCACATCAGGTTACCAAAGACGTCAACGACTTGGACAAAGATGAAGTGAATATAATATCTGGCGCACTGGAGCTACGGAAAAAAACGGTAGCCGATGCAATGACACACATCGAGGACTGTTTCATGTTGTCATACGACGCAATTTTGGATTTTGAAACCGTTTCCGAGATCATGAAGTCTGGCTTCTCCAGAATTCCAGTATACGAAAATGAGCGTAAAAATGTTCTCACCCTGCTGTTCATAAAAGATTTGGCATTCGTTGATCCCGACGACAATACGCCTTTGCGAACGCTCTGTGAATTCTATCAGAATTCGTGCAGCTTCGTATTTGAAGATATCACATTGGACGTAATGTTTCGTCAGTTCAAGGAAGGCCATCGCGGTCACATGGCATTCGTTCATCGGGTGAATAATGAGGGTGACGGTGATCCGTTCTACGAAACAGTTGGTTTGATTACGATGGAGGATGTTATTGAGGAGTTGATCCAGGCAGAAATTATGGATGAAACTGATGTTTATACGGACAATAGAGCGAAAATCAAACGTATCAGGAGCAAAAAACAAGATTTCACTGCCTTTGCCGAACGGCGTGAGCATCGTGAACATCATTCGATTAGGATTTCACCGCAGCTAACATTGGCCACCTTCCAATACTTGACAACAAGTAAGTTTGTTCGTTCCATGATGCAGGGGAAATTTGTTCACAATTTCATTTCCTTTCCCGCTCAGCTGTTGAATCATTCAAACCAGATGTTGTGTCGGAGACGATACTCCGACGCTTATTGAACCAGGACATTATTCACAACATAAAATGCAAGGGCAAAGATAAGCACGACCCGTCGATGGTCATTTACCAGCAAGGTAAACCAGTCGACTATTTTGTACTTATTCTGGAGGGACGTGTGGAAGTCCAGGTCGGAAGGGAGAATCTGCTGTTCGAAAGCGGTCCGTTCACCTATTTCGGAATTCAAGCACTCGCCCAAAATGTTGGCGTTGGTATGATAGAATGTCAATTATGCGCACCGGTCGCTTGAAATTGATTTTTTTCCATTTTGTCGACAGAATCGCCACAACAACAACCAGTGAAAGGTTCGCTGCAGTCACTGAATATGGACGCAATGTTGCGTCACACTTTCGTGCCCGATTATACGGTGAGGGCTGTGACTGACGTACTTTATTTAGCCATGAAAAGAACGTTGTATCTAGCTGCAAAGCGTGCAACGCTTATGGAACGATCTCAGAAAACTGAAGATTTGGGTAGCAGTGAACCGATTGACGAAGAAGTGGAGAAGGTAAATGACTAGATTGTGAATTCAGTCACGAGTAACGATCAATACAATTTCTATATCACATCTTTCAGTTACTACACTCTTTGGATGAAGATGATAGAAGCATTACAGCTCATACAGCTAATCTGAATGCCATAACACCCAGACAGAGTAAACCTGGTAGTAAAACATCGTCGCCAATCGATCACTTAGTCCGAGTAAGTAGACCAAAACAGGTGAATAAAGCTTTCAGTGGAACTAAAATTCGATTTCCCAAATTCCAGAGCAATAATTCGTTGCATCCGATTGACATTGATTTCAATGATAGCCATTCGAAAGAGTCACTTGATGGCCAGCACTTGGACGACACAAATACGCCACTGTTGTCGCCATCGCCGAATCAAAACCGAAAGTCTTAGAAATCATCCAGTCGCGTTTTCCGTACATTTCAAAAGTGTTGGAATCCTCTCGTGTACAATAATAGGAACTATTTATGGGGCAACGAGTACTTAAAACAAATTTAGGCACTTTTCGCCAATATGGATTCTAGGAAATCTAATTGAATTGAATTTGAGGCGAAAGGATTTATTGTATTAATTAATTAATTATTATGAACATTTAATATATTATTGTTATCTGTTTTTTGAAGGAACAAAACAAGAAAATTTTTAAGATAATAGCCGCCGGTATGTCCGTTTTGTATGTTGAAAGCGAAACGAACAACATTTATATATTAAAAATGGCCATAATTCACTTAACCATTAAATTATTATTGAAGAATTTAGCTTAGAATGATTGGTTTCATTTACAATAATGGTAGCAAGTGAAGCAGGAGGGCAAAATAAGTAGTTCAATATACTGACACCGGTAACGGCAGGATCGCCCGATGATTTCTTATTTTGAGATTTTATGGTGAGTTGTAACCTGCAGTCGTTAAACATCTACCAAAATTGTTGCTGAGGAAATGTTTCATTGATTGATGACTCAGACAAGGACTAACGTAAGTATTCTTCCGATGGTTGGTGGGAGCTCGAGAAAAAACGCAAAAATGACTAATTTGATAGTAAAAATCGTATCAGATGGCTCACTTCTTTTTATTTCCCTTATTTTTGAAAAATACTCCTAAATCTTCCTTAATCTCGTAATTCTCCTTATTTGGGGTTGTCTACAAATGACGTCCACTGTTTTTCGAGATTTTTGGATCCCCTACCTTTAAGGGCCATTGATAGAGGTGTTGTCAGGCTTACCTAATGATGTAGAACGAAAGTTTGAACCTTCGTGGTCGGAATAGTCGTCTTACTTTTTCCAATTATTAACAAAAACTTAAAAAATAATCCAATTGAAAATATGTCTTTTTTTGGTCAAATTTTCAATAACAAAAAGATTTTCAATCTCATCACACAAAAATATTTATAACACAAAAATGGATTTGTTAGAACACTGCCACTGGTCTTGTTGAAATAGTCGTTTTAGATTTGTAAAACAATTAGTTTTTAGTCGTAAAAATTGAAAAATAATTTTAAATCGAAACAATGGTTATGGCACAATAGAAAATGTCGGCATACTATATTCGAATTGTCACCGAAAAAATGGTGTTGATGATTTCGAATTATGAGATACTTAGATGGCGGTTGGTACGTAGTTTTCATTTGATTCAACGCGGGGGTCTTTACTTTGCTGAAAATCTCTAGGCAACACTTGAAATCTTTTTTGATTGTTGAAAACTTATTAAAAGAAAGGAAGGAATGTAGAGCAGCGAATATCAGTACACGTTGCAATTCGTGTCCTTAAAGTTCAATGTTGTTTTGAATAAAGTTGTTCAAAAAATTCCATATAGAAAGTAATAGTTCATGAGTTCGTTGAGCTCGACCAATGTTAAATATGATAAAGAATCGCAACGTCAAACATATAACGTACAATTATAGTGTACCAACTACAGTGGGTCTTTTGTAGTTTTT
>JANTFA010128778.1:0-13528 GCA_026413405.1 Phytosciara flavipes | reverse complement strand
TTCGAAATTTTGCTTGGTTTGATTGGTATGGCTACTGCCGATAATAAATTTTACCGTGTTTTTGAAAAATTTACGGCAATTCTATCGAAATTAACAATTTAAAGTGATCGCAATTGGTGTGACGGACATCGGCCCGATTAAATTGATACTCTGTGGCCCGGGAAACAAGTGATTTGAAGTGGAAATATCTGCTAGAATTCGAAATCGTGAACAGTGTGCAAGTGAAGTGACACACCATTGAAGGGAAAAAGAAGAAGAGAAAATACAAATCTTTGTGAAAAGCAGAGTTTCACAACAGCAAACAAAGTGAAACCAGGGATTTCACAGAAGTGTTCTGAATGATGTGATCTTGGCTGAAAATGGTGAATAATTTTGCTAATTTAATTGAATGTAGAAATTGGATTGGAAATGAGTGGTTGTACTATCATCGGTGTGTAAGCGAAATACTCATATTAATAATGGGGGGTGGGTCGGTCATGATAAAACTTTTTTTGTAATTCTTGTGTATGTAAGTCGAAGTATATGCGATAACGTCGAGGAATGTTAAGTGTAAAATAGATTAGCAGCAACGTAAAATTGTCCTCACTTTGTACCTATTAAACGAATGATAATGAACCTGTACACACAATTCGGTCTGGTGCATTTTGGTGTTGCAAATATTCATTCTACATAGAGTACCAGAGTCGATATACACAGATTAGGGCGGTGTTTTTTCCTCTCTCTCTGATCAGAAAAAGATTTCTGAATGGAATATCGTTTTGTTATTCGAATCGAAAGTTCAATTCTGTGGGTATTTAAGTCCAAAATCACTGACGATACATAAAATAAACAAAGACAAAATGGGCCAGTGAGTGAAAATTTCTATTCAACAAAATAAACATTTTTTTTGGGCGTGCGAATCGAGTCAGAAGAGAAGAGAAGAAGAAAAGAACTGTTTTCGGTGCCAATGTATTACCATGTCAGACATCACACAAAAAAGTGCACTACATTTTTATGGCCAGTCCATATAACGCTGAGGAATCTCATTCTAACATACAAACGCATCCGGTGTGCGTTTTCTATTTCTATTTTTCAATTTTATAAACCATTCTGCGTATCCACACAACCTCTGTACGAGCATACGATATGGGAAAACAATTCGTACAATGCGATTTCTACAAAAAAGTAAAAGAACAAAAAAAATATTTTCCGTTCAAAGTAAACAAAACACAAATTCCGATCAATTTACGACCATAGAATGTGCGCAATCATTTTTGTTCTGTGACATTCTTTCCATTCCCCCCCGACTCTCGGTCGAGTCTATGACAATGTTTAATATCGAGTTGTCGTCGGTTTGTCATAGTTTTTGGTTTGATGTGCACGATTTGGTATTACAATTCGTCGATATTTTTTAGTTCGACAATTTCTCACCCTCCGATCAACCCTTACAGAATATGTGATTACGACGTAGAAATTATGTATTTTCATAAATCAGTGTCGAAAAGTGAGGCTTGTGGGGTGTGAGAAATATCGTATGCAAGTCGGTGACGACAAGTGCATTTCGACACTCACACTAGTGTGACAAATTAAAGCACCTAGTGCCGAAAAGTGCGCGCTCGTCACTCGGTTGCACAAATAACTTTTTTTTTCGGTTTCTGTGTTATATTCATTCATGAAAGCTTCTATTCAAATGAATTTTATTTGAATATTCTGATATTGTACGCTTCTCGTAAATTCTCCGTACAACATTCTCTCGTACATAATAATCAATTCATCATACCCCGTTGATGACTCATTAATTAATTTCACTCTAATCGGAAGAATCTATACGTCAATTTGGTTTTAATTGGCTGAACTAGCAAAACTATAATCGATGGCTAGCATTAGACAATTAAGTTTGTCGGGATGAAACGTGCATATACGAATTATACAATCGGTGAATATAGTTTGTAAATGCCGCAGGCAAAGTCACGTTTATATAGTTCGTCAATTTGTTGGTTGAATAGTGCATCTGGATATTACGGGTTGTCTTGGTTATATATCCCAGCTTACAGTGTATCGACGGAATTATTCCTTATAGACTTATGGATTTATGATAAAATTAAGGTGAACTTTGGGTGTGCAAGTGCATTGTGTTCAACTCAATTACGTGCAATTGATGTTTTTAATTGTTCTAAGGCTGGGAGAACAGCTATTTACCAAGGTTGCGTTCGGTAATGAGGTTTTTCCAGCGATGAATTTAATGGTCTCGACCGTTATTGATGACACTTCTCTAATTCTGGAACACTTTTTAATGTAAAAAGTGTTAACATGAAGAGAAATATGTTTTGAAGAAGACTAGTCACTCCATTCCTTCGCTTCCAGTAGTTGCTCCATTTTACCCAACTTCTTACTACAACATTTTTGAATCTCGCTTATATCCATTTCTCAAGCTAACCTTTCAGAAACGGTCTGGTTGTTTGTGATACTAACAACGGAGACCTCAATCAGAGATTCAGCATAAAGTAGCATTCGCTCATTTACAGAAAAATATCCGTTGTGACAAATGAAGTAAAAGATTTCGTATAAAGCGCAACGGAATACCTTAAGAAAATGACGTACCGGATCACGGTATGTCTGCCCTTTTTTGAAAGGTTATGAAAGCATTCGCCCAGTCGAAAAGTGTAAGATACACAGCCGGTATTTTTCAAGTATTACCTACTGTATTGCGTGGATTAAGAGATAAATTGTTCTGAGGTCGTAGAACTTTCGATCTGGATAATATTTCGTTCACTACAACTAAATTTCAATGTTTGAATCACTTATCTTATCAATTAAGCGAACACCTTCGGTTGTATATTAAACGACCGCCTTTGGCGTTCTCACTAAATTGAATTTTTAGTCATATCGGTCACATTTCGGTCGAACTATTTTCATACAGCCGGAACATTTTGTTTTAGCTGGTCAACACATCCAAACCAAAGTGGTTATGCTTGATTATACCGAGTAAGATAGCTACATGAAGTCGCTTAGTAGTGGAAAGTAAAGACTCGCAAGCACGTTTGATTTAAGTGAGTGGACACACTGAAATGGAGATGAGTGGGCATAACAAATTTTTGTTTCCATTGCCCAAACTATGCCTATCGTTTAAGAAAACAGTGCCTCCCCACGGCCAGAATGAAATGACCAAACCCATAGCCCAACCCACAAACTTTTATTACGAAAATCGTAGTGGCCTGAATTCTGAATTTACCTGAAATCTGATTGTAGTGATCAGGCCAGACCTGATCTGAAACCTGTCAGGTATACCTCGGACCTTACACGACAGGTTACACAAATTCAGGTCAGGTCATGTTTGCCTCCATAAAATTATCTGACCTGAACTGAATTTTCAGATCGAGTCATTTTTGACCGCGTTCGGCCGATTCCGGCTTTTATAAGGCTAATACGCAAATCTGTTTTTAGTCTTATTAGTTTCACAAAAATGATTTATTACAACTAATGGATGTCCACGTTCCAAGAGAATGCCCATGCCAAGCTCTCTACTCGCAATATTTGATGCGTATCATACCCATTACCCTTGGGAATGTGGCATGGGCTCGGAAGATGGTTGCAAATAATTTTCCTGTCAGCGTAGACAAACTCAAAAGTGTCAGATTATAATAGCTTCGAGATTAGTTTTTGTTCGGTTGAATTTCAACTGGCAGCTGTAAAACTTTTACCAGCGCTGATGTACCAGCGAAATGAAAAATTAGCAAAGTTTCAAATTATTCATGTGATAACTTATTCTAACTGAAAACTTTTACCGTGAAATTATCTCGGAATAATGAAAGGAAAGACTTCGGCCTTAATTGTGTGACCACTATGGTATAGTACACTAACTTGACTTCGTTTCGATTTGCTATTCGATATCAGCATGCAAGGCGAAAAGCTTTCACAAAATGAAATGAAAAATGTTCGGAACAGAGAAATGTTTACATTTTTGTTGTCTGATAAAAATGAATAATCAAAATAACACATGTCAAATTAGCGAATTCTGAGAAAAATGGAACACAATTCAGTCTATTTCATTTTTCTTATAATTCGCTAATGCAACCTCTCAACTTCTTCTGCTTTCATTCATTCAAATATCATCTTGTCACTTGTTCAAAGACGAATTTCGTTTATTTCCAGGAATTCTATGCACCGTAATGATTATGACGGTAAATGAATGAATCGTTCACGGATTTATTGAACTGATGCAGTAACTAGAAAGAAATCATTTTTGGCAAACTATAGTTTAAGACCGAAAGTCAAATAAATCGGAATTGAGTGCGAGAAAATCATTGTAACTATCAGGTGTGACAGCGTGCTTCAAGGTAAGAGTTTCAAAAATTTGATTTATTTTTCATTTAAATATTTGAGTTTTGTGGGTCCTCGTGCAGGCTGAAAATTATGTTCGAATTGTATCTCTATGTCATGTCGTCTGTTGTCTGTATATACTTGTTATATAGCCATATCCATTTATGCTCTCCACAATTCTGCCTTACAATGCATAAAAACCTTAGGGAAGAGGTTCTGTGAGAGAAAATTCTCTTTTCTGGTGACACGTCACTACGGTTTTTATGCATTTTAGGGCAAAATTTATGATCATTGTCGACATTTAAGCAAGTACCTTAAACAAGGTGTGGTACCTCCAGAACATGTAATTGGTTCTTTCAAACGGAAAAGTTTTTCAGCTTGGATTTTTCTTATCATCATGCTAAAGCTTCCCATTATTCCATTATGTAAGAGAATCGAACCCGTTTCGACATATCTGTGTGATCTGAACATATCTATCTGCGATGCACTTATTTCTAATGGAAGTGTGCGCTTGGATACTGCAAGAAAGTGTTGTCTCAGACCAATATTTTTCTCCACCCTTGAAATAATATACAGACACCAATTGCCGTTGAGATTACACAATCAGAGTTTTGTGGTGTCTTGTTTGCCTCCATTGATGCTCAAGCTCATAAACCTCAATAATTATACTCTCAGCTTAACCACTTATGTTTTTCGGTATTATCATTTGAAATTGCATTTTTATTGAGTTCTTTTTGTTCTTAGTATTTTGTATTCATTTTGCCTCAATGTTACGTCATTCATAATAAATTTTATATGAAACATCCCATTCATTCATCCATTGTTTTTATCGTTATTAATAAAATGTAAACAATTGGTTTTCCAACGTAATAAAATTGCTCACCGTTCACATTTTTGTTGTAAAACATTCCATTTAGATCACCACGCTGAACTGTTCAAAGTATATTTTCGTTGGGTTTCTTGTTATTATTTTGTTCACGTAACAGCAAAGAGGACAAATAGTTAAAATATTTGACTTGCTTCAGCTGTTTTCATTCAGTTGATAAAAGGCCTCATCTTCGTGCATACATAAACGTAAACGTACTAGTAGATCGAGTAGATCGAGAACACCAGATGTCTTTATACAGACTGCCGTAATTTGCATAAAAACTTTTTACGACAAATTACGTCAGAGTACCTCACAGATTGTAAAATAGGCCAAAGAGTTACATTACCAGAAATTACACGAAAAACATTTGTTCTACGACCTCTATTTTTGGCCTAAGAAGAACTCAACTGCCGTACAAAGCATAACAACCTTAAGTCTTTTGCTATAACAAAAGACTTAAGGTTCTCATGATTTGTAGGGCAGTCAAGCGATGAAAATAACTTGATGTCGGATTCAAGCTAAATGAACGACTGAAAAAATAATCGTTTTTGGAAACTCAGACGTGTCATACTAGTTGAAAATTCAAAAATCTGACTTGGCTGGCAATATTGTTTTCTTCATTGGGATCAAATACCTTCATTTCAACATCAATTTAGTTTTTCTACGATATATGAGCCCTTCAATCTTTCGTAATGTAAAAACAATTTGGCATACTATACGTTTCATACCTTATGACCTTATGACCCACTGATATGCATGTGGGCTGTCTATAACAACACCAATTTGCCATTTCGTGACAAAGTGACGTATCTGCATGCAGAGGTTTGGCAGTTTGGTTGTAACTTTCTTTCTAATCGATGGAATTGAACAGAACTTTCAGAGCTTGTTGATGAATCTTGAATCAGACAAATTTGAAGGTGTATGAAGGTCAAGCAATGTTACAAGCGGACAAAATTTTGTATTTTTATGAGATACGTCACTTTGTCATGAGATGGACGAACCGTATCGTATTCGCACATGAAATGCATGGGCGAATTCTTGAGTAGTCACGGGACTTTTCGAATCTCCTTAGTCCTTCTCGTTATCTCGTTATCTGGTGTACTACTGAACCGCTTCTGAATGAATCAAACATGCTCAAAGAAAAGATTATTGGATTTAGAGATATTTCGGTTCAAACTTCGTTAGGCTTGAGACAAGGCCATGTATGAAGTTACTGGAAGAGATTGCCACAGAGCATCCCGTGACTAAAAACGGACAGGTATACCAACTGAATGAGTACCACCGAAGGAAGCCGTCAAACTCTAACTATTTTCCGCCACCACTGTCATAATGTATATTGTTGAAATTGAGTATAAAGTAAAATATTGCGGCCACACTTATCCCACTTTTAATTTTGATTTTCCATTTTTTTGTAATAAATTAAAATTTGACAAATAAAAACGACTCCAATTTCCGAACAAAAAATGTTAATCCTCAGGTCATCCAAAGTTGAGATGTCAAACAGTCAACTTGTAGATTCATGCCTGTAAGTAATGATATAAAAAAGAAACACTCAATCACCATTCTATCATAATTTCGTTTTTCGTTTTTTTTCAAGTGCCAGTAGATTGTAGAAAGTGGGCTTGTTAAGTTTTCGTTTTTGATTTCATTTTCATTATAGAGTGTTGTCAAGGCTTGTTGTTTGTTTCCGTCACATCTAGAATTAGCTGATACATAGACAGAGAGTGTGAGATTGTTGATATAGATAGACTGGAAATGTCGATTCGAATTTTGTATAATAAAATATGCCTAAAAAAACAATCCGCAGCATGAAAAGCGTAAATATTGTTTGGATCGGATGTAGTGAGTTGTTATTACGTAAAAACGCAAACGTTCCACTAAAGGTTTTCCAATCGTCATACTAAAATCAGCAGATAAGAATCTTTTGACAATGTACTCAGTATACCAATACCACAAAGAAAACCGAACTAGGGTGGCTGATACAGTTCACTTTGAAGGGTGAAAATGCAAGTGAATTGAAGGTCGTACGATGGAGAACAATGACGAAATAATCAAAAAAAAAAGATAATGGAGATGTGTGTCTCTATTATTGGATTTAAAAAGGGGGAAACGTAGCTGAGCTTCGCTTGTGTAGATAAAATTGTTATGACAAAAGTTTATTTTATGAGGGTGATGTGGTAATCTTTTGGGGTCATTGTATGGTGCAGATCGTTTGTATGACATAAAGAGAGATAATTCAGAGTTTTATAGAAACAAATAAAATTGTTGACCCAAGTATCTTGATCTTGTCAGAAGACTTTACGCGTCGACAGGGAGGTCAATGGTTCAAAGTATTCAAGTAATTGGTGCGAGAGACACAAACGATCAAATAATAAAGCTCGGATTAGACCAAGTTGGACCTGATTCGACTTGAAATTTAATTATCTGATTTCGCCGAAAATGGTCTTGTATACCTGGCCTATACGTTTTAACCTGACCTGAAACACCTGGTCTAACCTCTTGACCTGAAACAAGTCACATCGTCAGAACTTTAAAGAAAAATTTTAAGTTATCGGAACAGGTTAGTTCAACCTGAAACCTGACATGGAATACATGTAAATCTGACTCGTTACCCGCCTCACGTATTTTCGAAAAAATAGTAAAAGTTCGTAAAAGAAAAATGATTTTTGCAACAACTTGAGCAACAACTTAAGAAACTGTTATGTGATCCGCCTGAAGAAATTGCAGAAGTAGTAGCTTAATAGTAGCAGAAAGGAATTTCTTTTACAACTGAACTGACCTAGCCATATTTTCAGCTGATCTGACCTTACATTCCAACTGGATCAGAGACTCAGACTCAGACTTCACATACAACATAGCAACACTTGAAAGAAATGTCTTTTTGTAGTAACCCGTGGCTTGAGCGTTAGAGCTCTCGACTCTTAATCGAGAGGTTCCAGGTTCAATCCCACGGTCGGACAAAATCGTAAACTTTCTTTCATTTGTGACTATATAATACGCATTACGTTGTCCGTCCGAGTGCAACCCGTATGTGTGGATAGCCCGTTCCCAAATTGTAACGTAAAAAAAGCCAGTTATTTCTATTAGGTATTCCTCTGATTTCAATTTACACTTTCACTCATATGATATTCTAATTGTCCGTTGCCAATTCCAACTGGGTCCGGCTTATGAAATAACATCCTTACTTAGCTAGTTTTTCGAGATCTATCTACTAACCTAGTGGTATCTAGTGTAATAGGAGCGGAGGCGGAATTAGTAGGAGTAGAATACATGCGACTCTCAACAATGTCTTGACCGGTAGGTCGTGTTGCAGCACTGAACCCATCTACACCCGATTTGAACTAATTAAATCAGCTGTGTGTTGTATACACGTCTGACAATCGGTTTTTTTCTGCCACTGTTGGGAATCGAACTCTCGCACTGGCAACTTCTATCGTTTAGTGGAAAGCAGATGAGTTAGCCACTACTCTATTGAGTTGATTTAGTTTCTGCATTGCTCCAAATTTCTTTATCTGGCTGAATTCCTTTGATTATTCCAACTGGGGCAGGTTTACTTAGATCAAAGTCAAGTCTGGTGTAGAAATTGTCAGAACCTGACCGAGTAACATTAGCGAATTATAAGAGAAATGAAATTTCATTCATTTAATAGGTTGCTGGCTGCATTTAACTATTTAAATGTTGTTTGACTCTACGGTTCTGCTTTTACATCACGGAAAACCCAGTTTTACGTATAATTAACCTCGAGACAGAAATGCCAAAGCAGAAATGTAAAATCGGAAAAACTTCAAATAAATTTTCTGAACTGTAAGAATTAAATGTTCCTAATGACAACTATTAATATCGTCACTCCCCAACTGTCCTATTTCAAACTGTCTTTAACAGATAAACTAACAGTTCAGCCAATTAATTCTTGTCATCACCTCGATTATAAAAGCTAACTAGTGTAATGTGTAGACAAGACTTGTATGGATGTGATGTATTTGAAGAGTTTTTGCTGCACAAATGCTCATATCTGAATCTTGGTTAAAACTTACAGAATAATTTCATTTCAGACAATGAATTTGAATACGAAAATCTAGCAAAGCTTGCCATTGTAGGGAACACCTCTGTTCGAATGAACACTCATGCCATTTTGTGTATAGATTTCGCAGAAATTCTATGGAAAATTATAATATTTTAGCAAAAGTTTCTGTGTCATATCGCAGTTATTTGACAATAACACAGAATGTGACAGTATATGGAAACCACAATATACTTTACAGTCAAACCGAAATTTCGAAACAATACGACACACATATCGTTTTGTCGGAATACCGAGAGAGAATGCGGTGTTCAGGGTCGCTGTTGCTAATTTTTGAGATTAAAAACGAATAAAACACCACGAAACATATAAAATGTGCATGTTATGAATCTGTGTGAATACAGGTGCTCTTTTGTGCTCTTCAATTAAATGAAAAAAAAACTTTTTAATTGGCAAGTCTAACGAGATATATGATTCGTTTGACTGAAAGTTTATAAAACAACTACGTCGACGACAAGTCCATATCAATTTACATCAAATACTCGATCCCAGCCATTCGGAATTGAATGTGCGACTTGAGATTTTATGTGTGCATATAGTGCAGTCGAATATCGAGTCTGTCTTCCATAAAATCTTTAACTAATTTCAGTTATGAATGACTTCATTGTGCTCACTTCTAAGAGTGTGAAGTTCTCGTCTTCAACAACTTGTTCGAACTTTTTTTTTCTTGTATATTGAGGGACCGTTCATCAATAACGTCACGATGTTAGGGGTCATGCAAGATTGACGTCCAATTTGTTCAGTGCTTAGACTCAGACTTCACATGAACGAGATTGGGCTGGCCCCTATTCCAGTACAGACTGCCATTTTTAAGAGCCTAATTGTATATTCATATCGATTGAGCCTCGAGACTCTATAAGCTTGCAGCGTAGTGATCAAAGCGTACATCTGGTGGAGCTGATGCCACTCGTCATACTTGCACTTATATGCCATATAATATGTTACTTAGGGCAACTAACAACAGCTGGGTTGCTCGAATACCAGCTGGACTACCTACTTAACCTTCTCTGCATATCGACCGTCGTGCTAAGCTAACCTATACTAACCTGATAATCATTCGAGTGCGTGTCAGATCCGGATACTATTTTCCCAACCAATTTTGTGAAAACTTTGCCTCCCTTCACCGGAGGGAATCTTCCTTTTAAGAAACGCCCAGATGCGATCTTCGCAACACCATTCCATCACCATTGAGGGAACTTGGTACGAATCAATAAATCGGCAAAGATGCTTTTAAAAAAGTCAAATGTGTGTTATACCCCCCTAAATAGACCCCCTAATTAGAAGGGTAGAGCACACATTTGAGTTAATAAAATGCATTTTCGTTGAATTATTAATGATTTAAATGTGCTGTCAGCACTGAAAAAGGTGGACGTCATTCTTGTATGACCCCTTAGGAGGAGCGAATCAAAAAAACGTGACGGTTCTTACAAATTTTGGGTCATTTATGACAATTTTTGCGTGATGAGAGAGGAGAGGGGTGTTCAAAAAGTAACTGAAATAGTGTGACGTCATTTCTGAACGGCCCCGTAATGCGACACACCAAGTCGTATTTAACTTTCGAAAAACCAATTAGGAGTTGAAAATTTCACCTCGTTCACCTGAAAGAATTTAGAGATTTCCTTGTTTTCTTATGCTGTTGAAAAAGACTTGGAATGGAAAAGCGAAAACGTTTTCCTATATTTATTTAGCTCTGAGTTTTACATTTTATATACTCATTGCTCTTATCTGCGAAGCGTATTTCTATCTGCCTCGATATATTTGCACTGAATACATCGAAATTTGTCAGCTGAATACATTGCATGCAATACAAATAAGACTTAAAATAAATTTTCTGTGGTTTATTTGATGTGCTTGCCTGGGTGATTGATAAAATTATTCCCTTTAGTGGTTTCTAGTTTGCTCTGAGATTGTTATCGTTCCTGTTTTTTTTTCGCCATAAATACTTCGTTAAGCATGTCACTTTTGAATTAAATGTTATCAACGGAATTATTTCTTCTTTTTTTCACAACGTTTTACGTTTTTGTTTGCCATTCAAACTCTGGCAAATATTCTTTCTGAGTGTTGTTTGTGCTTCGTTTCATGATTACAGATAAAAAACGTTTTCTTTTTATAATTTCCATCGGAAACAGTTTCGATTCAATTTGTATTACGTCTTTCTTAGATGAGTCTTCTGATAAAATTTAGTCAAACAAATAAAGAAGAAGAATAAGAAGCAAAATTCACACTGCATTACAATGAACTTTATTAATTTCAATATTTCTGACCACTTTTCATATAAATGGTAGACTCGTTAATCGCCGAGTGGAGCAACGACAGGAACACAGCATTACGCATACAGAAATCACACAAAGGTAGGTCAACGCATTGAAACTTGAAAAAAATATTTTTGTTTTCTTATCGTTTATTTCGATTTTTTTCTTCTGAATTAAATAAATTTCCAATTCGGAAAATTTTGGCGCGATAAGAACGTTACCGTTGATAAATTATTAACTAAGTTAGCAGTTAAGGCACACTGTTGATAGTATAGGATCAAGCGGCTCTGTCAGTTTATATGACATATGAACCATGGATTAGTCTTTTTCGTATGCAAGTTAGAGATCATTTTAGAACGTTAGAGTCTACGAATTACGTTATTGGGAACCATAGACTCATAAACTCAAACTACAATCATCTTCATTTGAAAAAGTGTCGCATTTTGTTTCAGCTGTTTTCTCTCAGCTGGTAAATATTGACAATAAATCACATGTATTCATACGCCCGGCGTCAGTCATGTCATTCCACTTGATACATTGTGGGTGTTGAACCAAGAAGGTATTTTGACCTCATATAGATGCACAGTCTTCGGTAAAACTGGATCTAGTGAATTCTAGTAAAATGCGTGCCATTTAACATCGTTACTCCGTGTACAAAATAGAGCGAGGAAGAAGAAGACTCCGATGACTATATCGAGATTTCAATTTTGAGCGTATCACAGCAAAGTGGCAACTATTCACCCAATGGCGCTCAGATTTGAAATCTCGAGATAGAATTAGCTTTGAAGTAACGATGTTATTTGGCACGAACCATCATTTCACTACAATTCGCTAGACTCAGTTTTACCGGAGATTGTGCGTACAAAGACAAAATATCTTGGTTCATTACGTACCGAGTTCAATCGTTGAATGACTTGACTGTCGATTTGGAAGATATTCCGCAACGTTGACTTTTCAAACATGTCATTACGATGACAAATCTAATTTCATAATTCCATTGATAAGAGGAAAAATTGTCTCTCAAGATCTAAATTTGTGCTACGACATGTATGAGTCGTCAGACAACTATTGTTCTTTCATTCATGAAAGAAAATTCTATGAATGAAATAACAATAGGTATATCCGACATGACTCATTCATGATCAAGAATTGGTACAGTTACCCAACCAGCTGAGTGGAAAATTTGTGACACTTTTTCAAATGAACGGGACTGTGTGTGAGATTTCGTCAGAATTTTTTGTTTTGTTTTCTAATTACAGAAGAATACTCCAAGAGAAAGGGACAGAAATGCAACATTACAAGTGAGTAGTCATACCAATCGTATATTTAGAAGCTTCCTGTACTTGATTCATTACACTACATTAAATACTGTAACTATACGCTGCCTAAGCTTCAATATGAATAGAAGATTGTACGAAAAGCACGATAAATGATTTGAAAGTCACGATCCCAAAATGTCATTCTCCTCTTCCAATGTTTTCCCACTGCCAACTTTCCATAGCTTCCAACTTTTTTATCCAACGACAACTTAGAGCTAGATTGCAAATCAACAGCCAGCTGGTAATATTTCGTTGAATAGGCAATGAAGCCATGCACCTGATCTGACATGATTCAAAGTAATTCACAACCTTGAAATTAAACCCGAGTTGGAAACATTTATTCTCGCAGTTATCTGTACTAGGTACTAGTCTGTAGTATCTCATCCTATAACTTAATGAAACATGAGAGTATATGACACATACATAAAAACAGCGAATGGTGGTGTTTTGAGACTTTGGAATATTCCTATCACTTTGAACCTAAACGTTGCTTACAGTTCATAAATCTCTCTTCAATTGTTCATTCATCACACACAAAATTTACTCATTTCCATCAAATCCAAATCAACTTTCAAATCCTATTCGTCCATTTTCACTTACTCGAAACTAAAAATGCAATCACCGTGTGTTGTTGTCCTTTCAGAACAATCAATTCCACCGATAATACACCAAATAATTACCATAACAATCACAGTAACGGTCACTCGGA
>JANTFA010128667.1:1879-13530 GCA_026413405.1 Phytosciara flavipes | reverse complement strand
ACGCTGGGTGAAACCTGCTTTGTTGGTAAGCTCTATCACGTCCCGCATGTGAAAGCATGTCTGGTGATAAAACGATGCCGTAATTTCACTTTCATATGAAAATGGATTTATTACATTTTTGTTTATGATTCGCTAGAGATGTACATGCAGAAAAGTGTGACTAGGCTCTTAGAGTCTTGGCAATTTTTAAATGTTCTAAACAAATAAAAATTGCTGTTGGGCATCTCTCAGATCGAAACAGTGGCAGA
The DNA here is from genome assembly GCA_026413405.1 of Phytosciara flavipes. Taxonomy (NCBI): domain Eukaryota; kingdom Metazoa; phylum Arthropoda; class Insecta; order Diptera; family Sciaridae; genus Phytosciara; species Phytosciara flavipes. Next base: position 13,282 of record JANTFA010128667.1, on the reverse strand, counting down.
AGCCATTCGCTATCATATCTAAGCCATCTTGTGTGAAAATCGCTTACATCATAATCCAACATGGCTGCTGGTGGCCATTTCGTTACCTTTCAATCGAAAGATAATTCATGAAAATCTGATAGACTTTACTAGATTTACAGTGCCACTACGTTCATTGTACGGTCAAGTTGCTCGCCTCAGGCTCAATATTTGATCGTGACTTTCAATTCCGTGATCCGATTTTGAGACTATTTTTTAACTGATTGATGTAGTCTGTTCTGTAGCTTTCATTAAAAATGGAAGAAATTGATTTCGTTTCACTCAAATTAGATGTTAGAGTGTACACGAACGGGCAGATATTCTTTTACCTCTTCTCTTATCTGTCCTATCTGAGCAACCACAAAATGTTTCTCCATACTAAGAGATTCGAATTTAACATGTAACAACCCTAGAGCTATCAAGGCGGATTCAGACGAGACCACTCGACAAATCAATCAAATATTCAACCATCGTCTGATTCTGCAAAAGCGAAGAGAATTTTGAGTTCAGACTTCGGAAATATCAAGCAAGTCTACGATAAGATCAAGCGCTGCGAGCTGTATGTAGCTATGAAGGAGATGGGCTTACAAACAAAATTGATTCGACTTGTGAAAGTGACATTCGAGGGCACCAGATATCGTGTCAAGGTGCAAATTGACTCGTCTGATGACAAAAATGATGGCAAAGTGTATGGCGAATGACAGGTCACGTTGAAACCGGATTCTCGATCAGACCAAGGCCCATAGGAGGCTGAAGTGTCGATAAAGTAAAGCCATCAGTACGTACAACCGTTACAGTAATCCCATAAGACGGTTGACGGTTGTATGTCGTATGGGTCTCAAAATGGTAAAAAAAACACCGTATTGAAAGCCAAATAAAAAAGATTATTCATTTTCTGGTTTCCAATTAGACTCATATATCAGCAATGAAAATTTTTTTTGACTCGTGAAGGTTGTTCGTTACCATATATCGAGAATGTTCTCTCGCAATATGGAGGATTTAAAGCACACAGTGTGTGCCACACAGCCGGTATAACCAACGTCAATAATTTTTAATTAAGGACAAAAGCAGACTTTTTTATTTATTATTTTGTACTTTGCAGTTCAGCTTATTTGTACATAAATAATACACGTGCGCAGTCATGGAACAGTAAACATTAAGGGTATTCGCAGTTCGTTTATTAACTAGGTCTAGTGAATTTTAGGTGTAATGACATTTTAATGCCATCTAGCGTCACTCTCCAAACTTAATTTTATCTGTGGTAAGCTGCTCGAAAGGGTCCAGGTAGCTCAATCGGCAGAGCTTCGGACTCACAAGCCTATGGTTCACGGGTTCGACTCCCGGCAGAGACATTGTCCAAACGGTTTTTCCTAATCATGAGAATGATTAGTCTTGGCTGTAAAGCTTCATGCTCGTTGAGCTCTATTGACCGCAAGTTTTCAAAATATTAGAAATAATACGAAAAAGTGATATCTCATAGATGGCCACTTTGACAGAAAAATTGACAATTGAAAATGACTAAGTTCATCTATCGGTAACAGCAAGAATCAGTACATTCGAAATAAGCGGGAACATTTGTACAGCTGTACAATGGGGCCAACGGTGGCCTCTGTACGAATCTTACTCCGGATTGAAAATTATGGTGAAAGTACCGGTTACCAAGTACCATTTCGGATTTTAATGTTGGTACCAGTTCTACTGATAAATACAACAAAGATATTTAGAGTTGACGAACGATAGTCATCTGCTATCGACGACAATGCCAAAAATAAGTATTTACCTCGGTCTAACATATCCTTTTATAGCAAAGTAAATTCATGTTAAACAAATGAAGTAGCAGATTTCGTGTCGAAAACTTGTCAATATTAGAAACAAAAGAAGTGATGGACTCAATCTTTATAAAATCACGAAATGCTTGCCTATCAACGTATACATCGAAACCGTGCATCGGTGAGTTCCATATTTAAAAATGGAAAACTTCAAAAAACTATCACAAAACTCTATTATTCAACAGACTCAATACCCTACGTTTTGATAGACTAACACAAACTACCACACGTACACTTTCCAAAGTCAAAGGAAACATTCCGATTTCTTTACATTGAAAAATCGGTGGATAATCGACAAAGTTTTCCACAGAAAATGTTTCTAATCCATTAAGGAAATTCGCTAGAAATTCGACGATAGAGATTCTGTTCACCGATAAATCTAGACGTACATTTTGTAACAGTGTAACGTACATTTTCTGTAGAATTGTGTATTAAGCTAAAACGAGTTTTTGCTGTATATCAGAATATAAAACAGTATTATCGTTCGTCGGTACCGAAAATATTGCAGAGTTTTCCTTCTTAGTATAATATGTATATAGAAGTACACATTCGGTTGTAATATAACATAGCGTAAAAACAAAAATAAAGTTTAAATAGCATAAGAAACTGGGAGAGGAGATATCAACGAAGAAGAAAAAAAAATAAATAAAACAAAAAAAAGTTCAACTTATTAGATCACCTATGTGTTTTTTGTATTTTTAGACTAGTACGTACGGACGACGACGGTGAGTGTCCTACACGTTTCGAAATAGATCGCTTTACCACTCCTTCCATACAATGATGGCTCGAAAAAGTTTTCTTTTCATATCATCAAATCAAGACTGTTGATCTGCCTACGCTTCGTTTCGTCACAAGAATTGCAATCCAATTGCAAGTAAGACAATGCGACGAAACAGACTGTAATGCTTGTTGGTCTCGAATTTTTGTTTAAAAACTTTCTGTATTGGTTAATCGACAACCTGTTATAATATGATCATCAACCTTCAATCCGGTTGAAGGTACGACAATGCAGTCAAGATTAAATTTGAAGAAAACCTGTTGTTCAACAATCAATGTTGTTTGGAACATAATGAAACCAATCGTCAAAGTAATAAAGAGATTAATCTTTGATACCAATCGGTAGATTACACCTGACCAGATTCGGATGAGGCTACGTCGAAATGTACATGCAGCTTGTTTCCTAAGTAACGAGGTACAAGTCCGCCATAACATTGATTTGGCCAAACCTTTTTTTCGTTTCTTTTAAAAGTTTTTTTTTGTTCTGTTCTGCATTCACAACCGTATACGATTTCTGTTTCTACCTTTAGTTTAAAAATACCGAACCGGGAGAGTTTTATTTATAAAAATTTATGGAAAAACATGCGACTGAAGCTTGAAACAGAAATTTCCTTTCAAGCGAACCGAAATCGTAGGTGGAAAATTATTGCCACAATTGAAAAAGTTTTACCCGAACAAGACGAAGTTTTGGTGCAATAAATTTTATCTTTGTCTAAAGAAGAATCACTCTTGGATGGTTGAACATATACGTTTTTGTGTGTTGCAACTTTGTGCCAACAACTTAAAGTGGCCAAGTTTTTACTGGTGCATGAGAAATGTGTATAATCATGTGTTTCATCCCAGCAGAGAAATGACCTCTACATGTATTCCACGGTGCATGCATGAAATATTTTTATTGATTCGATTCGGTGGGAGAAATGTTAATAACAAGAATGGGATAGAACTTTTTCTCTGAATATAATATCTGAATTTGTAGCAAATGTCATCATGCAATTCTTTTACCGCAATGGGGATAATAGTAAAAATATGTAGAAGAAAATCCGAAATATCATCCATCTACAAGGATCCACTACAAATGTACACATTCATAAAGTTTTATGCGACATTTTTTTTCTTCGTTCGTACAATGTAAATAAATATTGAGTGTGTGCTTAGACGGGAAAGTCAGAAAAACTTCTAACACGCTTTTAGAAAAGTCGTGTGTTACGTTTTGTGTAAATAAAACATTGTTTCATGTTTATATTCTTATAACGTACACACAACTTGAATAAAAGAGAAGAGGAAAAAAACCATGGCCTTAGCAAACAAGTAAATTAAATATTTTTTTTGTATTCTGGATGTGTAGGGAAAATATATCAAAAACATATGTGGGACCCGTACGAGGACTGTGCGACATAGACTAGCTAGTCCATGAAAGTCATCCATATCTAAAAATACCCTGCAACACTGCATCTTTAAATCATTCCATTTGAACTCATCCCTTGTTAAAACTGGCAATTTTGAAAGTCGCGTACCTACGAAGTCTAATTTGAAAATTTACTTCTAAAACACTAAAACTCAAAACGGCGGCTTGCGGCGTTTTTCTTATCTCACCAAAAACAATTCTGCCGCTTCAAGGTTTGCATTACCTTTCAAATAAAAAAAGTTCACGAAATTCGAACAAAAAACACAAAAATCCAAAATGACGGCAGGCGGACATTTTCTTAGGTCGATAAAAATAGTCTTGTTTTTTAGGGTCACCCAAAACAGTTTTAGCGCTTCACAGTTTTCATTATTTTCTAAACCAACAAAATTTTTACAAAAATTGGTTGAAACTTACTCGAGATCGACTAAAAACTCTACCTTCACTGTACCGCCGAGAAGCTCTATGGGCTCAAACACTCTAACTTTTAAACTCGTGATGCGATTTTGCCAAAAAAAAATCCCGTTTTCCAATTTTCTATTCACTTACGACATCTATTGACTTCGTACGAGCAATACTGTCGTACATATATGCGAGAAACCTCAACCAGACCCCGAAAACGGGACTACTAATTCGACCATATCTCTGGATCGGCTCGACTAGTTTTGCTCATCTTCGAACTGAAACGGGGCATTTGAGACTACAAATCGGAGGAGAAAGTTGTCAACAAAATTGGTTTCGTTTTATTTAGTTATCCTGTTCACGAGCAGAACGGACAGACATTACTTTATTGCTGATTTGACATCTAGGGGTGACCGCAGAAGGTTTCCCTTCACTCAGGGTTTCAAATGGATAGTTGAAATTTCGACCACTTCGACGTAAAACGTTATTCTGAGCAAAGTATTGTTCCACGGTATACATCTAAAATGCACAGATTTCTTTATAAAAAAATTTTTGTTCACAAAAAACGCAACAAAATCGACCCAATTTCACCCAATTTTGACCCTTCACTTAAGGTATGCAGTCGCAATGAATTCCGGTATGCGTGAGGTGGTCTGTAGCTAAAAATACATATTTGGCCACATCTCCGATCAATAGAATGTCTCAAAACCGTGTAAAATCGAAGATATAGGACCGCCATTCCAGAATTTTTACATGAGCGGCTGTACGTTTCAAAGATTGAACGAATTTATAAAAAAATCGGTGCATTTTGGAGGCAAACCGTAGAACAATTTTTGCTTAGAATTATGTTTTGCGTCGATCAAAAATAATTTGTCGAAACTCCAATCCTCCATTCAACGTGTTACAAACGTAAGAGTGAACGCATAAGACCCGCGTACTTCGTACGGGCCTAAATATTATTCACTAGATACACTGTGTGTAAACATTTACGAGAATAGAATATATTTTTCCCAGTACATGCACAAACATTTATGGAAAGAGATCTGTAAGTATTATTATAAACTTTTCATATTTTTCATGTTGTTTGCTCTCTATATGTTATCATTAGATTAATACCATTTTCCTATTTGTTTTTCGTGCATAATTTAGCCGAATGTTGTATAATAACCCACCAATTATGTTGAATATATGGAATGGTATTGACAATATCCATTTTGTTGCAAAAACGAAAATTGACTGGATTTTATTTAACATAATGTCCTCCATCTCCTCCTTGTACATCTCAATAATTTCGAATTGTGTCCACTGTCCACATACTTATACAGATCATTCCGTCACAATGGCGCGAGTGCTTTGCACTGGTTTACTAAAGATGGGTACACAGTTCCAGAAAAATTTGGGAAAAATCGATACTCTGCAGAATTATTGAAAAGTAATAGAAACGTGCGGCGCGAGATTCCGAATATTCGACCGTTATTTCCAGTTATTTTTCAAACAATATGCAAGCTGTTGATTTTTCGAAAAAAAAAAACAGACAATTTTCACGAACTGTGTACTCGTCTTAACATCCCTATCACTCACTGCAATACTATAAAATGCTTTGAGTCTCGTAGTCAATATTGAAAAGATTAGAAAATTTTATGTAATTAAAATTTTCTCCGACGAAAAATACTGTTTGATGCAGAAAATAAATTTCGGTTTGATGACGACACAAACGATATGCTGATGATACTTATTATGTCTCTTGTTGATTTTCATGTGTTGGAAAATCAGGTCAGCGCCATCTTGTCGCCGTATAAATTTATTGTTTATATTAATAGAGAAGTCATTGGGGAAAATTTCGAAAATTAGACGAAAATATTTTTTGTTCAAATTCTTATTTGGAATAATGTCTCCTGGCTTTTATCAGAGACGTATGATGTTTTTAAATGAAAATTTAAATTGGATGATTGGAAGTTTCGAGTTGAAGTGGTAAGTGATGTCGGAAATATCATCAAAATAGTGCTATTTAGAATAGCAGCAGGTTATGCTAGTAGAGCAGTAAAATGGTAGCTTGGAATTCGGATTGAGGTCTAAATTGAAGTCAAGAACCTAGTTATTGTCAACCTGAAGATCGAGATTTGAAAATATTTATTATGTCAAGAGAAAATTTACCCAAATTTCTTAGGACCGTCACGTTTTCTTTGACACTCTCTCCCCCTTCAACACTTGACGTTTTACATAACCAAACGTCTACATATTCCTTATCTATTCTGTAAATTGCATTTTACCGGCGAGATGTTAAACAAAAATGTTGGAACAATATGACAGTTATCACTCAATTAACAGCTACACTTGTCTTCACACAAGAGTGACCATTTATTTTGGAATAATATGACGTTCGGGTATGATGGGTTCCACTATTTAATTGTACATCAACAAATTGTGATATGACCACAAAAATGGTACAATTCTGCTTACAGACATCCAATTTTTTGTGACATGCATGCACATTTTACGACATACAGTCATATTACACGACGGACGTCAATAGGTTTTCTAATTGCAACCAATTTACATCACTGCAAGTAGTCTCATCAAGTCGCTTCAGTTGGTTGGAAATAGCAAGCATTTTAACTTCCGTATTATATAATCGCAAGTATTTATGTGAGAAAAAAATGTTTGTTTGGGATATTTACAGCGCAACGAAAAAATAAAGTTATCGCACTAGAACTCGATTGTAAGCCGGAGCCGAAGCCGAGGTTAAGAAGACATCATGTGCTGTGCAGTAATATACCAGTATAAGAACCACGTTACATGTAACGTCTTATGCAGTTCTGTGTTATAGAATGAACTGGGCTTTGGCCACAGTAGAAATAATGTAGAACCATTGTGCAATGAAAGTGTAACCGACACTTAAGTTTTGACCCGTACGAGTAGTGTCTTCAATATTCTATTTTGAAACGACATTGTAACAACACTGCATTTTTCAATCTTATCATTCATCATTCATCTCATCATTTGAAAAAATCCACCAAAATCGCATGAAATTTACATGAGATATTGGCCAGCCAAAAACTGTACCTTCAGTGTAAGGGCCGAGTAGTTTGACGTAAGCTGTCTCTGCTATGAGCAACAAAGTACCGTTCATAATGGTCGTCACGGTGTTAGGGAAGGGGGATTCCTACAATTTTCGACCACTTTTTACCCTTTTTGCGTGACGAGAGAGAGGTGGTTAGAAAAGTTCTCTAAAATGACATGACGTCATACATGATTGACCCGTAACTTCCGACCACATGATCATGATCCGATTTTGCCATTTTTTTCTTCTTAAATTTATTGACAGAGAGACAAAACCGATAGAGTGACATTTTTTCTTTCTGATTTCTCACCTCTAGGCGACCGCAAAAGGTTTCCCCTCAATCAGGGACTCGAATTCGACGTGTTACAAAGTCGACAACGAAAGCACAAGATCTTCGTTCTTCACACTGGCCAAAAAACGTTTACTACGTCTCGGCAGACAGTGGCAAAAGTTTTACAATGAACAAAGACTAGCCATAGATTCATACACGAGTATGGTAAATTAATTATGAAAAATTAAAACGCTGGATTTACATCTAATGTATCAGAGGCTGATAAACTCAAGTCATTCAAGTTTGACGTCTATCTAGATACATTTGACAGAACCGTTAAAGATTTTGTTTTATCTTAATTTCACGAGAGAACAGGAGAAATAGGTTCTAGGGTATTCGAGCAACAATTGGAAATTTGGTGACATAATAATCACCAAATAATTTACGAACTTTGACAGTAAGACAGCTATTTGTGTGAAAGTTTCATATGAAAAACTTGGTAACATTTTTCTCATGATTTGCGTAACATACATGAACCTAGTATCCATATTGTGTGAAAATGTTTTGCCCTTATCAATTCCGTTTTAGTTTATTCGGTATGTGTCATGGTCTGGTCATGGTGATTATTAAACCATTTTCCCGACTTTGTTTTGCCTTTCCGCTTGACGTCAGATACAAAAGAAAAAACCAATCAGACTGATCTCACACTCATAACTAAGATTTCTTGGAACGATCAGAATCGACCAGAAACTAATGAGAAGTTTTTTTTCCTATTCGTCCTGTCTACATTTGACGAAACTTAATTAAAGATTCTAATGTTCATTCACCCTTATGGAAAATTTTTTGTTTAACTTAATGATTGCAGAAGAAGAAGAAACCGAAGAAGAAGAAGAAGAAGAATATCATAAAAAACCAATGAAACGATATACACACTCCGTGATGAATTCCATTGATCACATTGTATGGTTATAGACAAACTCTAATACATTGAATGGAATTAGTCCGAAGCAAAAAAAAAAACACCAAACCGACCGTATGAACCGTTTTCTTCAAGAGAAGGAAACATATTTTTTGCTGGTATCAATGTTGTATTGTATAGTTATACATAGTGTGTCTTCGTGTATATACAACGAACAACACAGTCATATCATATAATAGAATTTTTATGTTCTATTCCATTTACAAATTTTTCATCTGAAAATCTTCAAAAAATATTATGCCCGCATTTATTTAGGTTGCTTTAGTTAAAAGACTTATGTCGGGTCTCGAATACATTTTCTTCATTCTGCTGCCGTTGCTCACAATAATTCACATGGAATGACGACATTGCAGGGCTGTAGCTACATGGGGGGGCGAAGGTGAGCTGAGTCTGGAGCTCACTCTGTCCAAATTTCAGTTAAGAGAAATTATTTCTTGTGTCAGAACCTATTCATACTTTTCTGCTGCAAAATGAATAAATTTCTCGAAATTAACGCCTGCGGCACATCAGACCCATTTCACCAAGGATTTCTAAGCTTTTAAGCAGCACTCTTGTTCAGTAATATATATTCAGTGTATATTCAGTAACAAAGATTGATCTAACGAAGTCCTACATTTGGAAGACAATGTTTTCCAGCTATAGCTTTTTCAACTCCAAGATTTTGTCTTCCAGATTAAGAAAACTCGATGAAGCTCAAATTATGAATTTATTTTCGCCAATGGCTGTGTCATCAAACACACCTATCACAACTTATCACAGGCTTGACTATAGCTTTTTGATCACAGCCGTTTGTTGTACGTTATGTACTTCAATAGATTAAGTTTTCCATAAACAGTTTATGCAATGACCTGATCATTGATCAAGGTTGTTGATGTAGTAGATGTAAGATATGAGTTTTCTTTAAGTTATCTCATCACAAAAAATAATCAACCGCGACAACAATTTCGGAGATAATATTCTTTCTAGTTTTCAACATCGAGAAATGGAAAGTTTCTAACAAACATCGAAATTTCTGAAACAAGAACGACTTTTCGAGCTCTGTGTTTACCTTTAATAGCATTTAGCACAAAGGCCAGTTTGTAACCAAAAAAATCGCTCGCATATTGTGGTTCACTTTTAGTGAATGGAACTTTGTAGTCAGTTCCATCAGATAAAAACTTTCAACGAAAAAGCAAGGACGGTGGACACTGAAACTGAGCAGACATTTTTACTATTTATCAGTAGCAATAAAGTGTAACCTTTGGAATCAATGATATTTTCCTCAAAAAAATTCATAGGCGCTCAGCTCACCCTGCGTTTGGAGTCCAGTTACGACCCTGCCGACATTGCATTGTATACGTGTGTATAAGTATACAGCACAGACCTATCGAGAGCTATCTCTAAATGTTAGTATTATTCTTTAGCGAACGAAACAAGAGAAGTAGGTTACCATCCGAAAACATAATTGCAGGATTTATGTTTGGTATAAAGACCCTCCATCCAGAACTTGCTCTGATATCAGTATTCATGTTTCGTATTATTTAATAAAATTTGCATCTTTCAGTTGTTCAACAAATTTAGGAGTTTATTGTTTAACATTTTGCTGTACATATACCTATACGAAATGAGAGAGAGATATAGATAGATAGATACATACGCCTTGATACTTACGGCGTGTACTTGTTTTTCGGGGATTCAGCGAATGCTTCTACAATATTTTACAAGCCATTAGTTTTAATATCTGATGTTAAAAAAAAGAGTATTCGGACCAATGTAAATTCATCTAATTCTAGTGTATTCTACTTGTACCTTATACATAAAAAAAGATATTCAAATGAAGTAGGAGGTGGTGGCGGCGGCGGTGGTGGTTCATCATGATATTTTTTTTTCTATCTGAATAATTTTCAAATTCATGTCGAACTAAAACAAAAATAAGTTTGGAAAAAATTGTAAGTATCTCAACTATGCTTAGGGTATAATAATTTCGTATCGTACACGCTGTAGTTCTCTTTATGTACGAATAATTTCCCCATTTCTAAATCTTGACAAACATAGAATTTATTATTTATAAATGAGCCGTTGCGGCGGGTAAAAAAGTTATTCTACGTCTTCACAAATAGCCTGATGGTTTCAGCTGTCTGTGCACGCTTTTAATTGACAATTCTTTCGAGAAATAGCATATTTATTGCAGCTCCAAGGTAATAGCCCGTCTGGTGTTTATTTTTTCATAACAGACTGAAAAACTGTGTGCGTATCAGTCCATCACAAGATCTAGGTTTGAAGATTGGACGATACGAAAGATGCTTTTAATGCTTTTGTTTTTTGAGCGCTAAGAGTGCTCTAACGATGGTTTGTGAGTGAATGTCTCAGCCGTCATTGTGACTCATTGCATAAATTCCGAAGCGATTAATGGAATTTCGAGTTTGATTTCTCTAGCACAACAGATCAGTGAAAACTTTATCTCACAATCGAAGGGTGCTGTACATCTTTGAACTGGCTACATGAAACTACATCACGTGTGACTAAGTGGCATTCACTGGAATATCTAACGACTAATGTGAATGGCTCAACGCTGACCCTGAAATCTAATGCATCTTTTATTCAGAAGACTAAACATTTACACTCAAAGTTGATATTGAAAAAAAACGAAGTGTCAAGTGTACAAAACGCTCATTCGTCCAGCTC
>JANTFA010128556.1:0-13530 GCA_026413405.1 Phytosciara flavipes | reverse complement strand
ATGCAATGGGTTCCGTGTCCATTAGTATCAGATGGAACTGCAGCATTGCCAGTTGGTGCAAACCAGTTATAGTTGTGGTTTTCTCCAGGATCGTTCCCACGATAGGTTGTCGCCAAGGCTTCATGAGTGTGACGTGCTCCAGTGTCGATATTCCCGATGACGATTCCTGTTCCAGTAATTCCTCTAGCCCATGCAGCTGGAGCTTGTACATTTTCAACGCCCCATTGATTTTGGATTGTGTTATTGAAGTGTCTTAGATCAAGGCTTTCGCCTTTTTCGGTTTCTTCCAATTGAAAGAATTGTTCAGCAACCAAGGATTCAACATCGGGGTGTTTTCTCAATAGTTCAATGGTCTCTCTATCAACATCACGAACGATCAGCTCGTTTGTGATCCAGAGTTGATCGACGTAATGCTTTTTGCCTGCGATTTTCACTTTCTCCAAAGTTGCAGTAACAGCAGCTTGGACTACGTCCGCGTGATCCTTAAGTATGGCGTGGTGTGTTTCCAGAATAGCCACGCGGCTTGTTAGTTTCAACGAGTAGAAACGATCCCATGCCGATTTGGTGTCTGCTCTTCTGAACGTTGGTGAGTTCTGAATTTTCCAGATTTTTGTAAATTTGTTTATCTACTTTTACGATTGGGTTAGCCAATGCCAAACATGCAAATCCGAAAACAACTAAAGCGATTTCGTACTTCATGTTGATACTACACTTGTCTGCAGGATGAATGATATCGTTTCTACCCACTCGGACTATATAAGATCACTTATTCCTTCACACATTAACGCATTCAACATTTATTTCATTTGAGAATTGAAAAAAATCCCTTTTTATGTAAGTACCATTTCGTTTGAGTACTCAAACCAACGTATCGTGAAAGTATCAGAATGATCTACGAAAAGGTACGATGTTTCTGTGGAAAATCCGTTAGACAACATTCATAACTTCAAATTTTTTGTAAATATCTTATCTTTGTCCACTCATACTGGTACCTAGTATACGCAGCACGTAATACTAACATGTGAGCCAATTAGGCTAAATACTACAGCTGTGGGTTCCTTTAAATTGTTTCTATTTTCGTTGCTTTTTACTTATCTAATCACTGACTGAAACCAAATTACTTTCTTTTGAAGGGTGAAACACTGCACATCTTATCTAATCACTGACTGAAACCAAATTACTTTCTTTTGAAGGGTGAAACACTACACTTCCAGTAATGTGGGCTACTTTTGCATAGGGGTAAACCACTGTGGTTCATCGTGTTCGTAAGTATGTCGATTCCGCAAAGTTTTTCCCATACTAGCCGGCAAAGGTACTTTTACGTGATTATTTTTCAACTGTTGTATCAAGGCCACTTTCTAGCAAAGTGACAGAGTTCGCTTACAAAATTAGAGTGACTGAAATCGGATAGTGAACCTTGAGAGTTACACATTAACACTGTAATTCATGTCCCACTGCTGGGATAACCTTGAAGTCTGGAAATATCACAAAATTGCTAAGTTGACAAAATCATTACGAATTTTAACAACATGATACCACATGGTTGCCGTATAAAATAGCTATTGACACCGAGATTCATTGTAGAACAGACGTAAAGTGAAATTTTATTTTCTCGTTGAAATGTTAACAGGATCAACTTGATTATTTACTGTAGAAATTGACAGGAAATTAATTTTCCAGGTGTCTTAACAAACTGTAGGTTAGTTGTTGCACACTATTGGGACTGGAGCCAATGTACATGTTAGACTATTGGCACTTGGATGTCATTAGCATCTATCTTTTGATACATTGTAAACAAACTTTGTCACTTTTCGAGAAAGTTGCCTGTAGGCTGCACCATTGCACCAACCATGTGAGTGTAATGCTTTCAATTGGATCCTGCGGCTCCACTATTTCCACAAACAGTCACCTTATACTCACACACTGTGTAGTCATGACTCACTTTTACTTGACCACCAAGTAAATAACACATACGAAGGAACTACAGCAATGCTTCGTTTTGTTCGTATGTAAAATGTTCTTTTGTTCTACAAAATAAGAAATAAATTTTTCTTTCTCCTCGTTCGTGATGCATTCAGCATAGACGCAAAGTACTTTTGAAAATGTGTGACGCAACACCGCCGTGAACGTTTCCATTTGGAAATACAGGTAGTCTTCCGAAGAAAAGTAGCACTACTTTTTTATACCACATTTTCAAAATTAGTTTATGAACAGTTAAGAAGAGGCGACAAGATGAATCTCATTACGGAAATTTTCAGAAATAAACCTCGTGATTCTAGATCTCAGGGTGATTGGATCGAGAAAAATTGTCAGATATTCTCGACTAGGTAGGAGGATTAATAGAAAATCGAGTCAAAAGAAAACCCTAAGAAAATCCATCAATATTTCACGTAAGAAAATCCTCAAATTCATCAAAAATCATTGAAAAATTTTGGAAATCCTCAAATTCGTAGGAAATCCTTGGAAACGTTCAAGAAAATGAAATAATACGGTGAAAATCCTTGAAAATGTTCAATAAATCGCCTGGACATCCTGTAGAATGGTTAAAAATTCTTTAGAAAATGATCAGTAAATCCCCAAAAATCCACAGAGAATTTTCTTTCGGAAAATCTTTTGTCAACGAAAAATTTACAAACATCTGCCCCTCCGATTAGGTCCTTGAGGGGAAATTAAAGGTGTAATAAAGTAAAAGTGTTTTCAATTTTTTTGCTCGTTGAAGATGTGCGTCACTGCTGCCGTTAGCTGTATGACTTTACAGTTTCGTAGACGTTACTTATGTTTTATTATAACTTTACACCTCAGACGTTGACATTCTTAAAACCTTCTGAGATTTATTGCCGCTTCTTTATAGAATATATGTTTTGGAATACATGAGAAAGAGCATTTTACTTTAAAAAACATACGCATGACATGGGTTTCTCTATCGATTTATTTAGAACAAAGAAATATTTCTTAGGGATCCGTTGAAACAATAACAGAGTGGAATAGTGGTGTGCCAAATAACAGACGAATGCATTCATCTAAAAACCGGTGTGAAAACATTAACTCTATTTAGTGAGACGAAAATTCCATTTGATATTGCTTAGTGTACATGTTAACTACAAGAGACTTAATCAAAGTGTATAGAACGCTGTGACCCATCTCACTTTCCCGGTTGTACGTGTATCTACAAATTGATTCACTCAAGGTATGTATGAATTTTCATCAATAGTTTTCTCTATACACCAATGCAGTGTACTCTACTTCAATCGTACGATCTTCACCGTTCCTTTTTGTGTTGGTCTGCTTGTGTTCCTGTTTAAACTTTGTCATGCAATAAAGCGACTATATTTTATGACTCTCTGTATATCGACATGGAATCCTTCGATTCTCGCGTTTACACAAATTGATATATTATCGTCGATATTGTAATTATTTCTTACAGACACGCATCCGAAAATTGATGTTCGCATTTCATTTATTTACATTTCAATTAATTTTGGCTATTAGCTGGAAATATGTCCCAGCGATATCTGTTAGTCTGAGTTGATATTTGTTGGTGAGAGCAAGCAGAATTACGGTAAAAAATGTTCTATCCGATTGTGAACTTTTATATTTAAGAAGTGCCTTTAATTGAAAATTGCGAGTGGGGTCGTTTTTTCGTTGAATGAATGCCTTTTTTATGTTTCAAGAACTACAACTTTCGACGACTTCAGCATGTTAATTCCATTTCATAACTTGGGCTAAAAACGAAAAGTCCTATTTTTGAGTGTTTATTGATTTAAAACCTCCATAAGTTGACCACCTTAAATTTGTAATTTGAAAGTCGATATTCGCGCAAATATAACGGGACAACGGCTATATTCATAATTGCTTCGAAACATACAATCTCGTATCACCGATTGTACCAAATTATTGTTTAAATAAAAAATTGAATTTTACACGTATAACAATAGAATTCGTAGCCTAAATATCCTCATTCTACTTGAATTCTGTGAAGGTGGGCAACTTATACAGGTTTTTATATCGTCTCAGATCGACAATCTTCACATGAAAATTGAACCTTCCACCTTTTTAAAATCTGTTATGTGAATAACTGTGAATAACTGTTGTCGTTCTAGACGATATTTTACTGCCTGCTCCATGCGAAAGTTGAACATTACATAGCAGCATGCCCCCTGCGAGAATGATCCATTGCATTGTATTTGCATCGGTTCATTTCTCATAATTTTTAGAACCGTACGAAGTATGTCCGAAATGTCCGTCTGTCGGTTTGTCTGTCATCAGGATAACTTGAGTAAAACGAAACCAATCATGATGGGACATTTTTCGACGATTTTTTATCGAAAAAACCAGGCTAAGTTCTAAGATGAGCGAAATCGGTCAAAATAGTGCTATTTTCGAGGTCTGGTCGAGGTTTATCGCATATATTATCGGTATTGCTCTCAGAAAGTTCACAGATAGTGCAAATGAAAGGTATTGATTACACCAATCCAGGAAAAAAACGTTTGTCAAAATCCAAGATCCCATAGAGTGGGCCTAATTTGAGCTACTCGGCCGTACAGTGAAGGTAGAGTCTGTCGATATCTCGAGTAAATTTCATCCGATTTGCATGATCTTTTTTTGTTTGGTAAAGTGTTAATGCTGTTTTCGGTGACCTAAGAAAATGGCCGCCAGCCGCCATTTCGGATTTTTGTGTTTTTTGCTTGTATTTTGAGTAAATGTCACCTGACTTTGATGAATTTTTTACAGAGTTCAGTTTATAAAAGACTTCAGACGGGCCTTTCGAAATTGCTGTAAGCAATTTTAACAAGGGATGAGTTTAAATAAACTGGTAGCCTTGCATAGCCTTGCATAGCTAGATAGCCTTGCATAGCAGTTCTATAGACACCTAACTACATATACCGTCCTCTAATCGTACGAGTCTCCCTTATGTTCTATTTGAAATTAAATTTTCGTATGTGTATACTGCTACGTAAGTCATTCTATCACAAAATGGTTTCCTCATGTAATGAATTACTTTCGCAGAATCCAATGTAAATAACAATTTTTAGGTAAAAATTGATAATAATGCCACCCTACAGCATGAAGACTTTCGTATTTAACATTTAGCATTTACGGTGGATGATAAATAAAAATTCTTATTTTTCTAGACTTTGCAATCATGTACGGAATGTTATTGGAAAGTGTTCAACACTTTGTTCAGGTAAATAAGCTCAACGATTACAGAAGTCGAAGCATTCGAATTTGTTTAGCGTACACATAATTTTATGGGAAGACCCGATTGTTGGAATTTCATCATCATAATATTTAACATAAAACATGATCACTAGAATGGATAAACGGTTTATGAATAAATAAGTCTGAGTCTGAGCGCGTCAGCTCGATTATATACACAGGCCTCCCTATTATTTTAATGAAAACCTCCTTTTTCCTCCTTATTTCCTTAAAAATTCCTTATTTTTTTTGCTAATTTCCTAGAAAATAACTCAATTAACTGAAATGAAATAAAAAAATGGAAGGAAAGTTGCTTTGCGTTGACACGTAATGTATCTTCAGTAAATTTCAAATTAACAAATTTCGCTGCACGGTATCCTTTTAACAAACTTCAATATGTGTACTGAAGTCAAACACGACGGGGCTTAATCGGCATTTTCCCAATTTTTATTCCAATTTGCTTCAGCAGCGTTGCTGAATTTTTCACATTTCTAGCAAGAACATAGTAAAAATGAAAAATGTGATAGAATAACGATGCGGCTTTTTCTCCACGGTTTCTTTTCGAGTAAAACTCGAATCCCTGAGTAAAGGCAAACCTTCTGTGGTCAACCCCTAGATGCCAAATCAGCAATAAAGAATGTCAGTCTGTTCGTCTATCTGTAAACACAATAGCTCGAGTAAAAAGAAACCAATCATGATGGAACTTCTCTTCCCCGACTTGTAATCACAAATGCGAGTATAAATCATAAATAAGTTCGAATTGCTCGTGCAAAGGTATTGCTCAGACGGAGGTTTTGGTTTTTTTCCTCCGAACTTCATAATGCGCTCTCAGCTATTGATTTTTCATTTCCTAGGAAGAATCGTGTTCATTTGTTGTAAAGTCTTTGAGAGAGAGACAGATTGATTCTCAAAAGTGAAATGTAAATTAAAAAGACGAATTTTCTGGTCCAATGAAGAAACTTGAAACTTGACTCATGCAAAGGTGATAAATAGCGCAAATGAAAGGAAAAGAAAGTATGTCGAAATCGGATCACAGACTCCATAGCATATAGAGTGAGCCCAAGTCGAGCTACTCGGCCGTACAGTGAAAGTAGATTTTTTTGTCGATATCTCGAGTAAATTTCATCCGTTTTCATGTATTTTGTTTCGTTTGAAAGGTGATGACGACCGTAGAGCGGTAGAACTGTTTTTGGTGACCTAAAAAAAGGCCACCAGCACCGCATCGTCTCGAATTTTAGTGCTTTTTGGCTATGTCTCAAGTAAATTTCATTCATAATTTATAAATGAGACTTCATTTCGTACGGATTTTTCGAAATTTCTGTAAGCAATTTTAACAAGGGATGATTTTAAATGAATTAATTTAAAGATGCTGCAATGTTGAAGAGCAGTTTTAAGCTTTCTATAGACACTTCGCTATATGCCGTGAACTACTCTTACGGATCCACCTTATTTTTATTTGACTGAAAATTCTCCTAATTTCTTCTTAAATTCGAATAGCAAATTTCTTATTTCCTGCTTATTTTGCGGCTAGACCTCCTTCATTCTTCAGTAAGTAGTTTGAATTTTAAGTGGGAGGCGTGAGTAAAACTTATCTTAGCAATGAAACTAACTCATTTTTCATCATAAAACTCCTTATTTTTCCTTATTTCGTTCTCCAAAAGGTCCTTAATTCCTTAATAAGGCATGTAATAATTGAGTGAGAGGCCTGTATACATTATGAAAGCTATTACAAATGGTTCAATTGATACTACTGATTTTTAAATCACAATTTCCTCAAAATAGTCCCTTAACCACGATTTTTTTTTCTGGCGAAGTAAAACTATAGCCGAAGCTTAACGAATTCAACATAGAATTTTTATAAGTAAAAGTAAAGGCGATTTGAATAGGCCCAGCCCAACTCGAGGTCAACATAAATTAAGATTACCAAGTTAACTATCTTCTACAAATAATGCTGCCTTATATGATAGGAGCAATTTGGAGACCATGTCTGGAAGAAAGCAATTAGAGCAACTGGAGCTACAAACACGATCTTCAATACTCATCAGGTTTGTTAATAGCTGTTTTCCTAACAAATAATTTAATGTCGTGGTGTTGCGCATCAAATTTGAACAGTTAAAGGTAAAATGACTTGAGCCACATTTTAGTTTACAGGAAAATTATCATTTGCGCACTTCAGTGCGAATGAATTCATTTTCATTTCCTCATCGAAACTTCCTATTAAAAAAAGATTCCCTAATTTCCTGTTTAATTTGTTTCAGATATATCCGGACAATTTGATGCCTGACCTAGCAGAGGTGAACTAAGACACTCATTATTTGATTCGAATAGCATTGATTTCAACTAATCAAAATTAATGTTTAACTCGTAAGGCACTATCTGCACTTACTGGCGAATCTTTCGATTATTTCATGGATTTTTTTGGCAAATGTTTCGTGCGATTTTTCACAAATTTCGGCTATGACAAAATGCTGAAAGCAACCGGAAGATATTTTTGTGACTTCTTGCAATCGGTCGACAACATTCATTTGCAGATGAGATTCACTTATCCTAAGATGAAAAGCCCGTCAATGCAGCTTACCGAAACTGACGATAATGGAGCCGTTTTGGTATAGGCATTTCACTCACATTTTGTGTGCAATCACGAAAATGGGATGTTTTTATCATCCTTTAGGTATACAGAAGCAACAGAACCGGTTTCTCTAAATATTTCATGGGTTTGTATTACTACACACTAAAACGAAACAGTAGCATTCAATTAGCCGAAAGTTGGTCTAGTTACCGCTAGGAACATAATTGATGTTACTGATGTAATTTATGACACAGTGAGTTCTAGTGTGCAAAGCACTGAATATGAATTTTGTCCTAAATGAGCCAGGGATCATTCGCTTCGCCAAGAGTCAAAAGTCGATACCCAGTCTGATAAATTACGTCTTCATACTTCATACCTGTCTGGGTTGATAGATACTTATGAAACAAGAATCGTATGAACGTCCGATCGCCAATCCGAGGCGAAGCCAGTATACAATTGAGTGATGTTTCTAAGACGTGATTTTTTCCTTACTAGTGCGATAAAAACCTTTGACATTTCTTTATGCCACTAGTGGTTAATAGCCTCAATGTAAACGAGCACTAACACACACCCGTAGAGAGTGTACTCGTTTGCATTGAGGCTATTTACCACTAGTGCGATAAACTATGTTCGTACGGCATTACACGTAGACATTACACGAACTGCATAAGAAAACTATACTGCCGGTGGTTAATCGAAATATTTCAACAACCTTTTATGGAATGAAAAAAATTTATCGTTTACTTTATTGCACTAGTGATGATTGTTTACATGCGATGGACGGGCCGAAAATTAAGGTATTCTGAAAATCATTAGCGTCCCCTATGTAAGTAACTATTCCACGAAGGTAGTGTAATGTACCATGCCCCAAAAGCATGAAATGGAAAAAATTATGAAAATTGCAAAATTGTTTTATCCAAGGTTTGCTTTACGAAATTGCATCAATGTTTTACGGTTTGGAAAACATTTCCGTTAGAGTGTTGGACAGCATAAATGATACTCCTGGCAGCACTACTTCACCACTTCAGTTGGAGTCAAAGACGGTTACTGTAAAGTATCGACTTGATTTCGACAATCGAGACTATGTGCGACCATTGCATACCGTTGCTGTTTAGTACTTTGAGTAATTTGTAACTTTTTCTTTAAAGATGTCGAAGCGTATCAATTTACAAGCACACGAGTCGCAGTTGAATCTTGAAAAAGTCGACAGTAAAGTGTTATTAGAATTATTTCCATTTGCTCTGATATTGGATCATGAAATGAAAATCAAGGGAGCTGGAGAGAAAGTTTTCGAATCATGGTAACGACGGATAAAATGGTCTGATTAATTATTTACCAGACCCAGATTACCAGACCATTCAGTCTTAGCAAAGCCTTTTACTGTCCAATTTACTTTCCTACATTTAGGATCGTTCAAAATCCTCAAAAGAAACCAGAAATCTTCATCGGTTCGGCTGTCACAGATTGCTTCAAATTACGTCGTCCGAAGGGGATAACTTTCAACTGGGCTACAGTCACTCAGATGCATCTCGTAATTTTTGAATTGGAATTGGTGTGCAGCGCATCGAAGACTGATGCAACTGATGGAAATTCAGCATTGGACTTGGATCATGACGACAATCCCACGGCAACGCGGATTCTGTTGAAAGGACAAATGAGACACATGACCGATATCGATGCCATCGTGTTTTTGTGTAGCCCATTGTTAGTTTGAATGGTAGAATTCAATCGACATGATTTACCTAAATAGTTTTCTATTAGGATTAACAGTGTTGAGGAATTGCACGGCATGGGTCTCTTTTTGAATGATTTGAACCCGCACGGTCTTAGTAAGGAGATGGTTATGGCTGGATGGCAGCATTGCTCCAGATTGGAACTTGTATTTGAAAAAGAGGAAGAGAGATCGGACGAATTGGAATCGTCGCTAGAGCTGGCAGACTCGTGGAAACGTCAAGGAGATGAATTGCTCTATTCAATGATTCCTCGGCCGATCGCAGAACGCCTCAGAAATGGTCAAAACCAAGTTGATACTTGTCAGAGTTTCGAACAAGTGTCGGTTATTTTTGGAGAGGTTCAGGCAAGTTTTATAGTGGCACGACTAGTTGAGTCCGCATGATCTGATACTCCACAGTCGTGAAACAATTAACTGAGCCAATTTCCTTCAAAACATTGAAAAGGTCATGTTCAATAAAGCAATTTTAGGACACAACACAAACTGAAGACACGCTTAAGGAAGCTATGACGGCAGTATCGACTCTTAATGCTGCTTTTTCTGCATTCGACGATGAAGTACAAGGTCCGATGGTATATAAAGTAGAGACTGTTGGTCATGTGTACATGGCAGTGAGTGGAGGTAGTCTGTTTGCTTTATTGAAACGTACATCCACCGGACGTGTTCCTTTATTATCTTTTAAAGCTCCCGACAAAAATCCATTACATGCTGAACATGCCGCTGACTTGGCCTTGAATATGGTTCGACGCATGAAGGAATTGAATCTTCCCAATGTTACTGTTAAAATTGGTAGTTTACATGATTTTGTCGGTACCGAAACATAATCCTAACCATTTTTGCTATTCAAGGCATTCATTCTGGCTCATGTGTAGCTGGGGTGGTTGGATTGAAAGTACCGCGATACTGTTTGTTTGGCGATACTGTTAACACGGCCTCTAGAATGGAAAGCAGCGGTCTACCAAATAAAATTCAGGTGTCACAATTTACTGCAGACAGACTGAGAAAAGCAGGCTACAAACTCAAACAGAGAGGATTCGTTAAAGTTAAGGTAAAGTGAAGCACAAGTACGTCAGGTTTTGATTTTGCGATATTTAGTCGAAATGGAAATTGGGTGGTGTTTCTTGGGCGTTCAACGTAAACATTCGTAGGCTGAAGGAAGCCACCTTTCTCTTTCAAAGCGGTCACTCTTACGAGTTGAAACAACTACTACTCCGTTGGAGTGTGTCTCTACAGATCTCAGCTTGTATAACTGTTGCGACTCGTATGGCTGACCGCTATGGAAGAGAAAGATGGCTACTTCAACCTACCAATGTTATATTTAGTCGAATGTTAAGATAGCATTGAGCCCCCATGGACAGTTTATGTTTGAAAATTTATTTTAGGGAAAAGGGGAAATGGAAACATTTTGGTTGGAATCCGGTCCAGAAAAGAAATAATTTTCTTCATTGGCAAAGTCATCATATCAAATATTTCGTGTGATCTAGTCGTGTTTCTAATGGTTTTCATTTAGACCCATCTAGAATTATTATTTGAGAAACAACTTATAATTCACTAGTCTCACTCTCTGTTAAATTTAAGAATATTGGCAATAACTGCAGACTTGCTCACTAGCTCCTACTAGTTTTCGAGTGAGTAGGTAGTGCCTACTAGGTACTATACATATCGATACGTAAGCTTATTTCAATGCACAATGCTATCAAGTGACACTATTATGCCGAAGGTATTGTTGAAACGTGTACGAGACAGCGCGTCGTAACAACACAGTAACGGTACAGTATATAAATTATTTCATTGCATGCGATCTCAATTAATAGTCATGGCTACGTCGCGTCGACCCCAGCATTGTTATGCAGGTGAAATAGTTTGGTTGCTCCAAAGAAATGAAAACCAGTGACAGGGTTTCATCTATTGGATAGCATTTTTATGATGTTTCCACATAATCACTAGAAGTAATTTGACTCATTGTCCTGTGAACGTCTATCAATCTTTGTAATTGCTTGTAAAATTTATGTTGTAAACACAATAAACGAAAAAAGAAACCAATTTTCAACAGATGTTTTATCCCACGACTGATCAGCGCTGTGAGTTCGATTGTGCATATCTCAGGATCTTCTATAAAATATAACGCACTTTATATCTGACGTCCGCATTCACTGAAGAGCCCACCAATCTGCGAATTGTAATGGATTTGATATTGATAAACAGCACATGATGAACCAGCGAAAACATACAAATAATGAATTGATTTTGTAACTCCTCTCTTCTATAAAAATTGTCTTCAATTTTGCACCAAATACTGTACTGCCGAACAGATAAGCCCAATGCAAAAACTATGAAAGCCAAAAATTTTATACAAATCTTATCTTAAGTGCAGACACAATGAACGATTTTTACATGGTACTTGATGCTTGGTTAGGTCTATGTGATAGTAAGATTCCTTGAAACACTCGAGGGACTCTTCTTTAGCTTTCATAGTTGTCTAATGAAGTGTGTTATGATCGTTATGATTCATGAATGAGTGACTGGAAGTCATGGACAAAGTAATACCATTCACCCCATTCATTAGTAGTAGAAGATGGAGAACGTTTACAGAGTAGATCCTACTTTTCATAGAAAGCTCAAAATGCTCAAAGATCAAGAAATCCACGCCGTTGATCCGCTTGGAATTTATCACGGATGTGAATAAGAACTTCTGTTTCATTCGTTGACTGTGAATCAAACAAACCGGTTGAACATTATCCCAACCCCAACAACACAGACTCTACCTATCGATAATAGCAGGTCAAGTCAACAACATTAACCATATTCAGAGTGGTTAAGTTTCAAGTCTCAGTCAAAAATGATGTGCTCCTCAAAATTTATTCCAGGTTATACTGAAATAGCGTACCGATGTTTAGGCTCTTTTAGGTTTAAACTTTAGTATAATTCTGTTTTAAGGGGTGAAAAGTTGGATTTCTCAGTACTAACTGTAAGCTTGTCCTAACGAGACAAAGTCTAACGGATGTGTCTTACGGTTTTTTTATGAAATTATTTTCTTCGTCACAATATTGATCCGATACGGTAACTCCCCTTCAATAGAAATCATCTGAAACGGACGAAAAGATAATTCTCTTGGTGCGAAAATTTTATCTCATGGATTTTCCGCAGTACCTAGACAAACAATAAATTAATTTGACAGTGCCCGTTGTGATGGATATACGTTCATTTCAAGTGGGTACACTTGAACCGATTGTATTTCGGCTTATCACATTGTTGAAAGAAACGAGTCTTGGAATTATGAATGAATGAAGAGTCGCTTCGTATATAAAAGGCGAGTGTATCGAATCAATATCATTCATTCTGTAAACCAGTGTTGTATCAACAATCACACAATCAACATGAAGTACCAGATTGCGCTAGTTGCATTCGTATTTGCTTGCTTGGCTTTTGCTAACCCTATCGCAAGGGTCGAAGAAAAAATCTACAAAAATCTTGAAGATTCAGAACTCACCAACGTTCTGATTACGTTCCGAAGAGCAGACACCAAATCGGCATGGGATCGTTTCTACTCGTTGAGACTAACAAGCCGCGTTGCTATTTTGGAAACTCAACACGCCATCCTTAAGGATCATGCTGACATAGTCCAAGCTGATGTTACTGCAACATTGGAGAAAGTGAAAATCGCAGGCAAAAAGCATTATGTCGATCAACTCTGGATCACAAACGAACTCATCGTTCGCGATGTTGATAGAGAAACCATTGAACTATTGAGAAAACACCCAGACGTCGAATCCTTGGTTGCTGAACAATTCGTCAAATTGGAAGAGACCGAAGAAGGGGAAAGCTTTGATCTCAGGAACTTCAATAACACAATCCAAAATCAATGGGGCGTTGAAAATGTACAAGCTCCGGCTGCATGGGCTAGAGGCATCACCGGAACGGGAATCGTCATCGGGAATATCGACACTGGAGCCCGACACACTCATGTAGCCTTGGCACCAACTTATCGTGGAAACAATGCCGGAGAAAATCACAACTATAACTGGTTTGCACC
>JANTFA010128445.1:2834-13531 GCA_026413405.1 Phytosciara flavipes | reverse complement strand
AAAATTAAAGATTAGAAAAGTTTGCCTGCGGCGCTTCGATTGGCCTCTTATATGTTTCAGTCTTCGATTGAGATGGCGCTAAACTATTTTGGCCTAGGGCGCTGAATAAGTTCGGCCCAGGGCGCTGAGAAGCTTAAGCCGGCCCTGAAGATGCGACGTCGTTTACCTGAAAAAAGGCAGATGGCAAGACCATTCTACCGCTTTTCATTACCTCCTAACGTGAAAATGAAAACATTAGACCCTCGAACTTCGTGGGAGTCAAAAAAAACATACACTGAAGTCTTCCCCAATCACCTGGTACACTTTTATATTGATTTTCATGATTGGGTCTGCTGTAGAATTCTAAATATCCAAATTAATGATCATTGATTGAGTGCACCGACCAGGAAAAAAATTGATAGAAAAAAAATCCGAATTTCCGTCGACCATAATATAGAAAATTGAAATTCGATATTGAAACGATTCAACCCTTCACAATTTAATGCCCTTTCGAAATTGATGGGTTGACTCTTTTTTTTCACAAGAAAAGCTCAATCTGCCATTCGAATTATTTCTAATTCAATTTTAATGAATCAACGCATCTCTATTCAATAGTTGTTTTTCTACCAAGGTAGATATGAACGTATTTTCTCGCACTAGAGGTTGATTGTTGATCCGAGTCGGAGCGGAGGTCGACAAGTCATCGTGTGCGAGAAAATACCAGCATACTTACCGTGGTAGAAACAACATCTTTTTCCAATCCGGACCAAAACCAAACGTTTCCAATGCAAAACATCGACTAATTTTCTACCAAATATTGACATGAATTCAAAAAACCATTTGAATGTTTAGACTGAGTTATCTATACCCTACTCATACCATTACAATGTGATTTAAAGAGGCAATTTCAATAAAATCAAGTATTCAATGCTTAGCATATACGCTTCAGCAATACGTTCAACATAATTGTGTGCTTCTGTAGCAGAGTGGCTATAGTCGTTGCTTTGTAATGATTTGATAATGATCTTGGCGTCGGGTGTTCGAATTCGAAGGCTGGTTTCTATGAGATTTTCATTTATAATGGATTAACAGTTTATTCAAGATAATGGCTCCGATAGCGTGCGAAGAAAAAAGATTTTCTCGCACTAGTGCGCAAAACAATTTTATCTCGCACTAATGCGCGAAAAACGTATCTTTCGAACGTATCGAAGATATCACTGGAAAAATATTCACTCATTCGACATCAAATAGTATTGGGCATAGTCATGAAAGGTAATGATTATGACACGGAATTGCAAAAGGGTCAAATGTCTCATCAATTATCAATATTGACAACGACTACTTTCGACGAAGGTTGTTTTTTACTTGTAGTTTTTATGCCAACTCGTTTGTACATTTTCATTAAAGAATTATTGGAATTGTTTCTGCAAAAAGGAAACAACCCTCCAAGAAGATATAAAAATAGTTGCTTGCGTATCTTTGTTCCTTGTTCAATATTTATGCCTTTAAACGAAGCGATTAAATAAGTTCGCAGGTAAATAATTGCCAACTCCTCTATTCCCACCCCATTATGTGCATGAGCTACGCGGTTCTTCGCAGCAAAAGAACATAAGTAACACATTTCGCTTTTCGGTGTGACAATCTTAAGGGCTGCACTCGATCAAAGGTAAATGTGGTCTGGTGCATCGTTGTTGGCCAAACCAGCAGTTTATCGTCTAAAGAAATTAATTGGCCCCTTTTTTCACAATAAAATTAATTAAAATGCCTTGGAAAAGTGAAATTGAACAGCTGATCTTTCCTTAGACAATGGAACGAGCCATGGTAACTTTAATTTAAATCTATTGAAAGAGCAAATAAAATAAATGAGAAAATTCTCTTAAAAATAGCTTCGCATTTCCATTTCCGGAAGCTCGGCCATAATGCACCATGAGAAATTGTCGACTTAAGAAATTCCGTTCACTAATGCAATGTATTTCTGTAGAGTGTAACATTTACATGCAACGAACCAACTTTGGAAATTTATTAATTTCGTGCTGCACATTCTCGTTCCCATTTTATATTCGCTTCCGTGTGTATGACAAAACAACCGTGTCGCGCGGGATTTCCCTTTAGTTCCACTACTTTTACAAACAAAAAAATAAATTTTCTTTCTAAACTCCATGTAGTTGTTGACTCTGTGTTTCTGTGTACACGTTCAATGGATGAAAGGCGTGATCAACGGTGTCTTATGGGATTTAATTTAATTTTTAAATTTCCTCCAAAACGTTTTTTTCTCTAACTTTTTTTTTGCTGCTATCGCAATCAGTCATTACAAAGCATTCAGTTCCGCCTGATGTAATGACTCTTTAACACGTGTTATTACACACATGCTTTCAACGGTCATTAGCGAATATACATTGTGCACTCCAATTTACTCGAATTAGTGAGACCCTTGACTATAATATGTAGATAACTTCTCGAGAGTCGAGCCGGGTTAAATACTTTTCTAATTTGCACTTTACAATTACGAAAATTAAGAAACAGATGGTTTTGTGGACATGGTTTCGTTGACATTCCTTGCCATAGACTTACAGAGACTAGAAGGTTACATTAGGATGCGCGAAATTTTAAACAGACCAGAATTTGAAGAAAACAAAAAAGTTGTTCAGTTGGTCTCTTTAATTTCTAGTTTGTTTAAAATTTTGCGACGTTTAGCCTTTATAAATCTGTAGCTATCAGAATTTTTAGGTCTGAAAAGGTGTAGGGTCTACTTAAAAACGAAACAATGCCACTTTTTAACCTAATCTGACTGTAAATAGTTTTACTGTAACCTGCATACAGATTCTCTGATGATGTCAGCATAGCTGACGAAACCATTCGGTACAATAATTGTAGATTACATGCGCTGCGGAATACGCATGTGATACGAGCGGAACTCACAAATGTGTTTTAAGCAACAATCTTTGGAAACTGTAGTTTGACAGTTCTGCAGAGATGAATTCACCGAGAAGTCATATTTTGCTACGCAGCTCGCTGCAGGAATTCTCCTTAATTTGACGAACAGTTGTTGAAAAATTTTTCTGGACTTTCTTTTACGTGACACTATTGTAAAATACCCTCCCCTGTTACACTTTGTCACATAATAAAATACACCTCCCCCCTTTTGGCATTACGTAATTTATGAACGGTCCTTACATACACCCTCGATAGTTCGACTCGCATCACAGAAAATGTCGCTCGGTTCGACCCTTGAGAAGATGATGGTGTTCCGCGATCCAATGTATTCGTAAATGTATGCGTAAATGAAGATAAGTTTTTCGTTTCTTTTTTATTGCTTGTTCCCAATTCTAAATTTATACGCTCAAAAGCCCAATGTTAAATTAGCATTGTTTTCATGACATTGGATTGCATAAAAGAATTCCACGTTCAGAATGGAATACACAGGAAAAATCTTAGCACAACAGTTTGTTCAGCTTGAAAATTCGGTTGTACAGTCATATTAGTCCATCTTCTTTGTATTTTTTAACAAAACATAGAAAAGGGAACTGAATGGATCGAAATGATTGTGGCTGAAAATTATTGGTATATCTAGATGATGTCTTCGAATCATTGACCTAACTTGACCACTTAGTTGCTAAGCGAAGAAACGCACAGCTCTAAATGGTACCTAAAACTCTCTCTCACCCAAGTCTTTAATATTTTCCTATGTGCAACCAGAACACTCGACTAATTTTATTGTCATAAGAAAGCAAAAAAAAAAATGGAAAATAACAAAACAAAAAAGGTTACTCGAGCTATATTCAATACCATCATGGCTAGGTCATATATCGAGAAAACACCGAAAAGAAACCCCAGCCGTCATTTTCATTTTTCAATAATACGTTGGTGACTGGGTTGAATGTAAGAAAGAATAAAATGTTTAAAACAGTAGCCATGGCACTTTTATGGAAAAATATAAACCTTTCGAATTCTATGGGACATTCCATGGTTGGTTGCGTTACATACAGTTTTTTTGGCAGCTGTGACAGCTCTGATTTCAAAATTTGTTTTCATCTTCAAATGCGATTGGTTTTGTAACATTTTTGAGTCTTTTTGGAATAACTGAGGCAAATTACTATCTTTTCCACTAAAAGCTGTTGACAATACGCCTATTTTGACATTCGTATGACTTAAAAAGGAAATATGGTCAAAGTTCAGTTAACGGAAAATTAATATTTTCAACATAGCTTCGCTAGCTTTGAACGTATTCATGTTGCTTCAATACGGATAACGTCTTTGATTTTTCTTCAACTTATATCATGAGAATAACGTTCCTAAGCAACACTCAAGCTTCAGAAATGGGTAGTGGAGGTAGAAATGCTCCAACGAGCACCGTACACAACGAACTATGACGTCAGGACGTCACCCATTATCGATGCAATTTATTGTGTACGAGGCGTGCCAGCTGCTACGTTTGATGATGTGTAAACGTCGAAAATAAGACCAATTTCACACCAGCAGATCAGTGATTGAAATCGGTTCGATACGAGTTTAGATGCTGACAGATAACCTAGCGCGCGAAAATTCGAAAAATAATCCTTCTGTTGAAGGTGTGTTCGGAATACTCGT
Organism: Phytosciara flavipes; assembly: GCA_026413405.1. Classification (NCBI taxonomy): domain Eukaryota; kingdom Metazoa; phylum Arthropoda; class Insecta; order Diptera; family Sciaridae; genus Phytosciara; species Phytosciara flavipes. The sequence goes on along the minus strand of JANTFA010128445.1, from coordinate 8,965 downwards.
TAACCACGGGGTAAGGGCTCTAAGCGAATGTTCCTGCCACTGTTTCGATCTGAGAGATACGTGCAATGCATTTTTTATTTCTGTTATTTCATAAGGGTCCCTAGTGAGGTTACTTTACACTACCTGGTAGTAACTCCGTGTAACACCCGGCAGTCGAACCAGTCACTTTACAGTGCTGCTTGCATTAACAATTCAATTGATACGTTCAAGAATCGCGATATTTTTTTCGCTATTTGTCCGCTAATCGAACTTTGACCAGACCTACGCAGGTTTTGGACATATTGAAGCCACATGCGACTCAAAATACGAGTATAACAAACGTCTCACTTAACGTGGAATGTCCCATATGTAAATTGAAAAAATGCCAGTTTTTATCTTCCAATTTTTTTTTTTGATAAACCGTAACTGCTGTGTGTCACCCAATATAAACTCTTCATTTTGGGAAACCTGAAGCATTAAATATACATAGCATTAACATATGTTTTACTTTCGAGAAAAAGTGGATTTTTCCGGGAAATTTTCTACATTCTGTAAACGATTAGGTGCATCTTTTTAGAATTTATTGTGTGGGCGTTACGGGGACATTATATGTACATTAAGTTGCTGAAAATTTTATCAGTTAATTTCATATTTTCTTTTTCCATTTTCGTTTTGTGTGTGAGTGTGTGTATAACTCTTCCGTTTTTAAACAACCAACGAAACCTTCCTTTCAACCGAAAATTCTGAATAGTAAACCCAAACGACTGACGATATAATAAAGGTTAGGTAGGATGAATAATGTACTGTCGTAACCGTAATAATTTATTGTTCAACATATTGATAGATTTCGATTTGAAAAGATTTTCGTATATGTTGCGAGGAATAACCCATCTCTACTTTCCGGAATTCTTGGAAAGAATTTTCTTTTTCATTCACCAATTATGAAAGTTTTCCAAATAGCTGAGCTTTAAATTAGGATGAGCAAGCAATTAATTTACAATTCAAGTCAAATACGTAATTAATGTTTTCGCTGCAATAAGTTCATCTTGCTATAGTTGCACCTGTACGAAGTATATAAACAAGGGTATCATACTTTCACTCGTACGTTTGTAGCACGTCAAAATCACTGAGTAAGGGAAAACACCAAATCAGCAATAAAACAGGAAGATGTTTTAACATCAAACCTCACTGGAACATACAACTACAGTACAACTACATAGATAGACAGAGTAATGCTGTGCTATAGATGTTGTGGTGCGGGCACACAAACTCGAAAAAAGTGTGGCTAGCACTGGATACCATAATCTTTCAGGTTATCGACAACGATGACTCGTCATAATGGCATTCCCTGCCGTTTCTCAAAGGGGTAATACCATACGCATTCAGTAATGTTTCGACAACTTTGAAGCACAGTGGTAACGTTGAGTTAACTCTATGAAAGCGGTGGCGCCAATTTTTTTTTAGTAAGACAGACTCCTTTATCGAGCTTCGAAGAGGAAGAGAAAGTTTTCTGAATTGAAACCGCTTAACCGTAAAAGGTTTCCGATCTGGCCGTTGCAAGTAGTTCCCTGTCAATCGAAGTGAATTGGTTGTTAGTTAAAATTCTCCAGAGCTTCACAGTTGACAAAGTTAAGAGTTAGAGAGTTTTTGGGTGATTTACCGCAATCACCGAAGCATCTAACACACCAGTACGGTCATTTCTTCATAAATCAAATGGAAAGAGCTGCATGACCATCTGGAGGAATACCGGATTCATGTTCTACTAAGTTGATATACACCACTTTCGAAGTAGCAAAAATATTTCAGGATTAAGGAAAATTGACACAGAAAATGCAGTATTCACTATGACCCTTATGCATAGATACCCGAAACTGGGTAGATTCATGCAGTGTATAATTTCAAGCACTTACTCACATCAATGAAATCACATTTCCACGTCCATTCCATATCAATTTCGTCGGAATTTGGATGAGTAATGTACGCGCGTCATATTTCCAAAAATACTTGAAGAGATAACATTGTCTGAAAAACTAACTTCCTAACTACAGTCGGAGAAACAAAAGTTTCGACCTATTCAACGATAACAATCCAATTCATTCCACCATACAATACCAATATTACGACATTTACGTATATCCCAATCAACCAAATACTTCCACTCCGAAAATTCGGAATTCTTTCGGGCAAAGAACAAAAGCGCCATCTGTTGTTCTTTTTCCGAAGGAATTCCGAATTTTCTGAGTGTAAGAATTTGGGCAATTGGTGTGTGACAAGTGTATATCGTTTATGAGATGAAAACAACATTTGGGTTGATATCAGTTAATATGTCGAATTTTTTGAATCCCTGACTGTATTTCCAGGTCTGATTTCATATCGATTTTTACAGATAAATGCAATTGTAACTCGTCGTTTTACTGCTTATCTATCGGCCTAAAAATAAGATACCAACCAACGAGAAAACGAAAGATAAAGATTAATTCAAAACGGGTAAAATAAAAAGCCATATCAACCGGGATTGATTGAGTAGTTCAAGAAAGATTATCGACGGCATTCGAGTTAATCACAGCTAAAGTTTTACCATGAAATCGGTCATTTTTGCCACAGTGTTATTATTGGTTGGTGTAGCTACAGCATCGCCCACTACTGACAACTTTGCCGCATTAAAAGTGCTTCTGTCAACACGTATATCAACGAGAAATGTTACAACCGATCTGCAAATTGTCCAGGACTTGTAATAAAGCCGGCTTCATTTTCAATAACGATTCAATTTATCATGTGACTTTTACTTTGACATACAGTTTAAGCGGTTGTGCGGACGGATCACTTCATTGGGTTGTGTGCCTAGCCGAAAACAATTTTAAAGAGCCGAACCTAGCAACTCCTGAGGCCGAAGCGTGTTCGATGAGACGCTTGTCTTTAATGTGTATGGACAGAGCAGTTACAGCCTACCCAGCATGTAACAGAGCAGACGAAGCAAGATCCGCCATCGAACGAGTTCGACCAGAGATTGAGGTAGACTGTTCGGCCATTGGCAACAGTGCACCAACTACGATGGTTGCTGGAGTATTCGTGATGCTTCTTATGACGTGTGTTCACTATTTTCGTTGATAGATAAGATTCTGTGGTGGTTGTCGTTATATGTATGTGGATGAAGGAGAGAAACGATTGTGATATAGAATCCGAACGAAAAATAAAGAGAAAATTATTTTGTAGTTGAAATATTCATAGTGTTGGAAATATTTCGTAAAAATCGTAAAACCGAGTGACATTTTTTTGGCCAAGACATTTTTTAAATCGTCTTTTAACCGTGAAGCCGTGGAGGTCTTGTTGTCTACCGCATTTTGAATCGTTTGGCCAAAAACGGCCCATCGTGGCTTCCCGGTTAAAAGTGGATTTTAAAAATGCCCTGGCCCAGTGCAAATTTTAAGGGAATTGATTCCCGGAAATTCTACAAACTTTTAGTCGTTTCTTTAACTTATTTCTCTCGAAGACCTATGGATAACCAATGGATTTTTTAGCTGTTTCCGACGATGTGTGAACCAGCAACATAGGCCCTGATTTATGGCCATCATTTCTCATTTTTCAATACTCACCATCGTCTAGTAGACCAATACGACAAACTTTCTGCAGCGCTTTATTTATCTGTTTGTTCCTACTTCCCACCCACCCTTAGGAGATCTTGCAGCACATTGTATCAGATACTATTCATACTTCATACTGCCGTCAATGAATCTATTTTGACGTTTCTAAACATTTGCAGTCAGCAATTGGTGCAATCAATGCTCTCCAGGCATAATTGGTCCTTCAAATAGAGTACTGAAACAGTGTACCATACAAATATTTTGCACTGTAAAAAGAGTGGGGATGAAATTTCATACAAAATAGTACGCTATTTGACAGCTGACTACGATCACACTTTTGCCTGGAGAGCATTGGTGCGATAGAATCGTAACTGAAACTGGTATCGTCTTTGGTAAAATTTTCTTTCCAAAACCATTAAAAACAAGAGTGACGTTGAATAAATATTTTAAAACAATGTTGACTGTCACTAAAATTGTATTTAGGCCCATAGCTCTTTAGGCCCATACGATGTATGAGGGTCTTCTGCTTTCACTCCTTCGTTTGTAAAACGTCGAATTCGCTTTTATTCGTTTTTACTAAAACCTTTTCAGTCATTTCGGTTTCGTTTGAAAGATCGCCGAAAGCAATTTTAATGAGAGATAGAATTTAATTCACGATTTGCTTTGACAGATAATTACTTCCCTAGAGCGCTAAGTCAAACATTATTCATTTGCTGTCAAAGCAGCCATATGTTGTTGTCTCGTTTACGTTTATGCAAAAAAGCAATTTATTTCATATGGAGTGGGATTCTTGCTGTCGCTCGAGGATCCCACTCCATATGAAATAATCTATTATTAAAGATGCAGTGTGGCAGAGTAATTTAGAGACGTATGTCTTTCATGGACTAATCGCACGGGTCCTCCTTATGTTTCCATATTGTACATACTCTATTTGACTACAACACCGAAAACAGTAAACTTTCAATCGAGATGACTGACTCAAAATGTCAGTTATAATTTAGCCATGTCACCAGAACGATTTCGACGATTGAAATTTGCCCATTGCATATTGTTATATAAGAATGCCCGAGGATGACTGGCAGACAAATAATAATGTCACCTAATCTATACGGAAGGTAATCGAATTCCAATTGGCAGTATCAAATTGCATACATTGAACATGCATAAAGTGTGAGGCATTTTGCTAATCGGCTGTGTTCATTGTTTTGGTGGTATTAGGCTACACTGCATCTCATGTCTCACGTCTCGACACTGTTCGTGGTTACAATTCAGTGCTTTCAAAATGAAACTATGTAGAACAGCGATAATCGAGAAGACAAACCAATGAGATAACATTCAATGTTGGAAATTTCAAGTTCAACCACACCGATGCGATAATGTGAAAAGCCAATGTAGAAATTTATCTCTGACATAATTGTCTAATATGGACAATGGGGACATCCATAAATACTGTCGTCAGATGTTTTCGAAGTTTTTATGCCCCCCCCCCCCTCTTTGTCCACTCTGTTTCAATCTATTTCTTTATACTTTCAACATGGGTATACCGATTCCTACTTGAAGAGCTGACGGGTATTTTTTTGGATGTATCTTCTTGCAGCAGAATTTCTGAATAATAACAAAAATGAAGTAAAAGATTTGGTATCAATCGAAACCATTTAGATCGAATGTAGCAACAGATTGGATAGCATCGAATTTGTGAATCATTTCGTTAGTTACTAAAGGTTAGTAACAACTTCCAAGCAAGTACGCATTGTACGACCAATTAGAGTGATTCAATTGATGGTTTATGATTGTTGATGACATTTATAGAAATAGATTTTCTTTTTCCACCCATAATATGTGACCTATCGATTTGTCTGTTCTTTTCTGAACTGATAACTGTCTTCTTGAGATTACAGCATCTCCATTTTCTTTGTGTAATAAGAAAAGAGTTGGTCGTTTTTCATCTGAACGAATGGGGTTTTTTTTCTGCCATTTCTATCTCTACTTACAAAGACAGTTTCAAGTGAATAAAATATGTTAGTCTGCAGTTCATCGAAACATTTACCGAATTAAGAAATTTCTGTTTTTCTCTGTCAATGATCTATATGTGAAATGAAACGCAAAGAGACAGTGAGATAAAATATGTTGTTGTCTCCGATGTTTCAGTGATGTAAAAGCACCCCACATATTATAAATGAAAACATTGCCATCTGAGAACCTCTTAAAAATTTTTTTTGCGTCGTTGAGTTGTTGTTCGTTTCGTTTCCATTTCGCCATATAGTTAAAAATAATTACATTTTCTCTTGGCCATTATTTTGTTGCTTGCCGCGCCGGACTTTTGAATTATGTGAAATATAAGCACTGTGTCCTGACAAAAACAACAAAAAAATTGTCTCCATAGAAAGTGAATTAAGGCATTGCACAGTCTTCATCACTTTTCGGGGCATCGACACACGAGCACGTAAAACTTTTCTTCGGACTTATACCTCTCACGTTCTAATTAAGGCAGTCATTTCAGGTGCTTCACATAAAAATCTCATTACAGTAAATGAGTAGAAAAAAAATGGATGAGACACTTTCGAGTGAAAA
>JANTFA010128334.1:0-13532 GCA_026413405.1 Phytosciara flavipes | reverse complement strand
TCAAGTCGTCTTTTGGCCGAGCCATAGTTTGACAGAACTTTCAAATGTACAGTGCAGCTCATAGGAAAATTACAAATCGATGGATCTATATTGGATGAAAGTGTCGATACTCAAGTAGTTTTTTGCTACAGAACACCTCAAAAAATTATCGAGGCTGCAAACAGCCTCAGGCATATTTTAGGTGGCTTACAAAACTGGGTCGATTTTGGGTTGCTTATTGTTGAACAAATTTAAAATAATCTGTGCCCTTCGGAGTTATAGTTGGTCCATTTTTTGCTTAGAATAATGTTGTGCGTAGTTCCGATAGTCCGACCCAATGTAACAATTTTTTTTTCACATTTAATCGAAACACTCGATCTGTTAGTCTTCTTACTGCCTGTTGCATGATAAAGTTGAACTTTAAATAGCAATATGACCCCTGCGTAACTGATCCATTACATGGAAATTCAACTTTCGCATGTGGCAAGCAGTAATCCAGACTACATTGAATGCTGCTATGTAATGCATTACATAAGGGAACCGTTTTGTGATAAAAGAAGACTCACTGGTGTCTGGCTTCGGCTCGGCCCTTTCTACAGTTTCCGAAACTTGTTGCTCAAAAACACACTTGTGAGTTTGGTCTCATCACAAAACGGCTCTCTCATGTAATGAATTGCTTTCGCAGCATCCAGTGTAAACTACTATTACAGACTGACTGAACTAATAAACAATAAACATCCTAAAGTTCACATAGTGAAAAAAAACATTGAAAAAATAACAAAAACAATGGGGAAACCATTTCGGTAATATGAGGAACCAAAACAGAAAACACCATGCCATAGCAGAAAAACTCACAGTGCCCATGTAAAATAACCGCTGATCTTATACATAACAAGTTAAATCATAAAATAAGTAAACTCGTTAATGGCACATACGTGTAAAAAACGGATGATCTGACGACCAAGCAATTCGCAACGACGTACAGATAGATTGATGTATACGTACGAATTGCTTTGGAAATCGGCCGCAATGTAGTTTGCATACGCAGCTAATTTTTTGTTTGATTTTAATTGCGATAAATGTTAAATTATAAACACCGAACTATTTTACTTGTGAATGCGGTCGCTAAATCAATATACAAAAATAATCACTGATGTAACTGACTTATATGTCAAGAGGAACAAAAACTACGTGTTCTTTTTTCCGTGGAGGTATTGATTTTCTCTAGTGCACAGAGGGCCCCACAATTTTTGTCTATCACTTGGATTGTTAACGATTTTAATTTCTGACTTTGGTTAAAGACAATACTGGACGTATCAAAAGCTGTCGGCTTTAAGATGATATTTCATGCAATCAACAGACACAATCGATTTTCCACTTAATTTAACTATATTGAACTTAGTCGGCGTTTTCTTGAAATTTTAATTAGGAAAATTCTCGATAAATTTGTATTTGTACACCAACACTTTGCGTTATGAGTAGCAGTTCAAGACTGAGTTTTTATGTGTTTACGGATAGGTAGTATTCTCATCAAAAAAACCCGAGTATGACGAACAAATGTTATGTTGAGAAAGGCGAAAATTTCATGTTTTCTAGTTCAATTTTTGGGGAGAGGAGAGGTTTTTCGTATTATGTTCGCGGAACATAATTTTGTGCTCTGTATTCGTATAGTGGCTACACGTATAGACTGGAATATAATAAGAGTGTACTTCCTATACCAAATTATCTCACAATATATTCAGAGTGGAATAAATGAAAGGTGGAAAATAAACGTTTGCTACGTTTGCTTAACATTTATAATATTAACGTATGTCGGTCTGGTTTGGAATCAAGAATCACTTATAGAAACGCCACGATTCAACACGTTTCATTTCGAAGGTTTGATTAGGATGGAAAATTTTAAGAACAGATCATTCGTCTTAGGAATTTCGCAAAAATTTTTTTGAAGAAATGAAAAACGTTGTGATCAACACATACCTTAAAATGCACGAAAGAAAACTATTCCATTCACAACACCAACGAGCAAATAAATAATTAAAACTATTGATCACCTAGAATATACTTAGAATGCACAGACTCAATCTATCTTATTTATCGTAATAACTCCTATTTAAACACACTGCACATCAGCCTCTCGATCACAATTAAACTGAATTGACTGGCGAATATAAGCAAAAGCCGAACGAACAAGAAAGCAAAAAACGATTTTCACCCAAACAACAGAAAATCTTCCCAAATATAAATATCGGAGAGAACCATCAGATAAACAATTCGTTTTCTCTCTTTCTCGATTCACAATGTTCTGCAATGTTATTATACATGTGAAATGTCAGACCATACGATGTCAGGCCATACCGAAAGCACCAATCAGATGATGAAGTTTGACTATAGAAAATTGAAAATGAGTGCATGAGATGAGAAACTTTTTTTTGTTATGTTTTATGAGATGTTTATGAGAGAGGTAAGGTATTCTTCGGTCGTCGATTTCTTTTTGATTTAAAATCTTTTTCAATTGAAACGAAGTAATTTCACAGAAGCTGCTTAACACTTTAATTGCCCAAGAGGTAGATCATATTATGGTGTCATTGCCTTCCAAACGATATTTCGTTTCTTATTCATCTTGTGTGAATGTGACAAAAACACCGGCTTCTCACCGAATCAATCTCTTTCTGTTATTGCAACCTTGACCTTGGGACATAGCGAATATAATTTGGAAATTGCAGATAAGGATAGAATACCGCGGGTTGTATAATGGTCGTGCTTGCATTTAGGTGAGGCGTGATCGGATGGTGAAATTCTTTGTCTTATGCTCAATTTGCAATTGGAAAATTCATTGTCTACGTACGCTCAACAAGACGAGGGGGTCTGGGAAAATCGTACGTTTCATACATTTTTGAAATTTTCTTCATACATTTTGGCGTAAGAGGAGAGAGGGTGGTTGGGAATTCCTGATTTTTGGCGTACGTAATGCTCTCTAGGCAAAATTGTGATCGTAGTCAGCGGTCAAATAGATTATTATTTTGTATGAAATTTTATCCCCACTCTTTTAACAGTGCAAAATATTTGTATGGTACATTGTCCAGTTTCAGTACTCTATTTAGAGGATCACTCTTGCCTGGAGAGCATTGACGTAACTTGTGAATGGCACCTTATGAGCGAAAACAGAGAGAGTTTTTTTTAGTTCTGAACTTTATTGTCGTATGATCCAACTGTGTCACCCTCTTAATCAGTTGCTTAGAAACAGTTCAGAGAACCTATCGGAGTCATATAATGGAACAGGTGTTTCTGAATACGATAAATTAAGTAACCAAAATATTCAGTGAATAGTTTGACGTCATACAACACCAGTACCTGCTACGGGTTCATAGGTATTATGTCTGTTGGTTTTTTTCCAAGTCCCAGCCAGCTACGAATTTCTAGCAGTTTGATACAGTTTGAGTAAAATCACTTTCGACATACTCAACGATGGATTTTCCAGATTCTTCAGTTTAATTTAATTGAGTCTATGTTCGGGATGCATCCCCATCGACTGCTTCACAGGTCTCATATTCGCAACTTCTTCCCTCTCTTCTTGCGTCGACCCATATCGCTATTAGTTGCTGTTGTCACATTTGGTTAGAGAAACGACGGTATCGTTAGATAAGTCGAAAGTTATATTTTTCAGACCGTACATTTCAAATGATGTGATCTCAGGGTTAATAAAATGGAACATAAAACAAAAAACTCGCGTGCATGCAACAGATTATTGATGGCATGGCGCGGTTATTTCGATTCGGTTGATTATAACGAAAACAATGAATGAATCATGACGTTGAATACATCTCGAATTCGTTTCCCACTGAATCGATAAGGTTTTAATGTACTGGAAAACACTTCGGCTGAAGAAATAGTCTTTTGATCACTATTCCATGCGGAAAGTGAAAGTTAATTCCTCCCCGCGGGAAGTGGTCACCACATATGAATGTAATAACAACTTTCCGCCTGGGACAGCGATTTAAACACACTAAGTTGGATGCTGAAAGTTATTCAGTGATTCGGCACAATTTATGACGGACACTCATGCCCTGGAAACAAGTATTTTGCAAATTTTGCCTTCCACTATGATACGACACTTGTCGAAATACCGGTTTAAAAAGCTTGTTGCTTAATATACATGTTAATGAGTTCGGATCGCAGAATTGTCCCATATGTAATGAATGACTTCCGCCGCACCCAACGTAATCTACTATTACAAATGATAAAAAAAAATGAAAAGTAGAGTTTTCGTGTAAATTTTGTTGATCCGAGGCGAAGCCATGGTCAATAGACTTTACGAAAACGAGACTTTTAATCCCGAGTTTTGTAAATGGATATTTCATGCTTCGGGGCCGAGAAAGTGAAGGTAATTTTGGAATTTTTTTCTCGAGTTTGCGGCCCCTCGCATGAAAACTTACATGTGCACTAGTTCGGTACGGTTGCTTTTACGCACTTTTACTTGCCGCCTTCACTTCGTTCGGGTTACAACCCGTGAAATTGCCTAAAAACAAGCGTCACAAACAGGTTAAATAATTATGCTAATGGGTCATACATAAATGACGTCACATTTTTTCACTGCTTTCATCAGATTAAAATCACTAATAATTCGACAAGTGTTCACTTTTTTGAGTTAATAGCGTGTCCTACCCCCCATTTAGAGGATGTATTTGGGGGAATAGGACACACCATTGACTCGAAAAAGTTCGTATTTGTTGAGTAGTGATTTTAGTCTGATGACAGCACTGAAAAAGCGTGACGTCATTAATGCTCTTCCAAAAAAGTGATTGCGAGATTAATAGCGTCCCATAATAATAATCAACAAAACCGTAAATCTTTAGAAAATAGTTTATTACGGCTGTGGATCCATAGACTAAATTATTATTCAAAATTCACCATTGCATATCTCACAATATTGGCCTAAAAGAGATTAATGTAGGATTCTGTGCTATCGGATAATAATGTTAACAGTACATTGTTGCTATCGTTGGACTCATTGACACCGCATCATCGTAAGTCAAGCTCCTATAAATTTTAATTAAATTTGATAACAGGTCAATTGAGTGTTAGTATTTTTTTTTCTACGTTTCCAACGGTCCCGTGTTACTGTGTGATGCAAGAATGTAGTGTCTAGACGAATATTCAGAAATGCTCATCGTCAAAACACATTTACGATTACGACTGTTTTATTGAATGGAGTGGGGAATGATAGAGAAATGAGTTTATCAGAGATGCGTGGAACAGTTGCTCCGTAAGTTGACCAGTCTTCAGCTTTTCAGTCACAAATAATGAAATTTGAATGCGATGCACTTTTTCTTAAAAAATTAGCTCAACTTCACCGAGTTGTGACCTACGTTTAGACAAGTTGATTGAATTCATTTTTCATGTCTTGGGACAAAATTACTAGGATTCCTTGTAATGTGGTCACTTGGCATGAAAAGTTTGGTACGCATCTATTGTGGACAGTAGATTGCACACATTTTCACAGCTTGTCGTCCTCATTTGGTCTGGGCCTCAACTCACGAATATGTCTCAAATCTACCGTGTACAATAGACACGTAAGTAGTTATTTTAATAATTATTTTAGGTCACTGAAAATATTTTGGTACATTCCATTGAAAATACATAATCGGATATTTGTTACGAATGATAACGAAAACACCTGCCCAAGTGCGACACCAATGTTGTTTATTAATCGATTTGTTAGGTGAGAGGCATGTATGCTTAGCTGAAATTGTAGCCAACATTTTGTGAATTTTGTATTTTTTTTTGCCAGAACTGCCACAAACGAATGTAAACTACAGTTTTAGAGCATCACCCCGGCAAGGTGAAGGTTGTGGGTTCGGGTCACACATGTTCTCTAATTTTTCATTTCGAATTACAACACTAACAAACGCACTACTCTACACACACTACATTAGGGTGATTGTACAGTGCCTACTAATGAAATTTCTGTAATGGAAAAGAGGGATTTTTTTGAAAGTGGGCGTCGGTCCTATTTTATAGACTTCGGTTCTTGTGCCCAAACAGCCCTGAGCCTGAATAGTCCAGAACAGGTATCCATTTATTTCTATGTCGGCTTGGTGTGTAGGGAGGTAGGTTCAAAGGTCGAAAACAGGCCTTTGGTTGTCGGTGAACAACTCCCGATATAGATGATGTGTGGATATGTACTGTCGAAGAGACGTGGCGCATGCACAGACATCTTACATGTGCTCAACCACTGTCGGGAAATAACAGAAAGAATTTTCGTGTCAAGGTTCGCGAATTTTGATGAACTTCAAAAGGTGACATCTCACACCCGGTGAATGTTTATTCTTGGGTGAGTGTATGCACTGATAGAGACTAGCTTTAGCTTTACATTGATATTTAGCAACACTGTCGACTATGATCACTCATAATTAGCAAATGCGTAATGGTGATAAAAGACGCGAGCGTAAAATTTTTGAGTGATCATATTCAAATTGAATGAAAGTATATGGCGGCGCGCAGCGAAAAATTAGTTGTTTGGGACAAATCCTGATCAATAAAGTCGTGTAAGGTAATCCTGGATGGATAATCTTACGAAGAACTCGGGACAGATACAGTTTTCAAAATGCTTCTAAAAAAATCGGGTGAGCGCTGTTGAGAAGGTTGATAATTATTTTTAAATCCGTACAAAGTACGAGGGTTTTATGCCTTTACTCTTACGTTCGTAACACGTCGACTTCGAACCACAAAGTGAGGGCAAACCTTCTGAGGTCACTCCTAGATAGCAAATCAGCATTTAAAAAAATGTCCGTCTGTCGGTCTGTCTGTCTGTCATCACGATAACTTGAGTAAAAGGGAAGCAATCTTGATTGGACTTTTTTTGCTCGATTTCTTATCGAAAAAGCGAAGCTAAGCAAAATCGGTTCACAGTTCATAGGTAGTGCAAACCCGATCTTGACCGGATTGTGATTCTGTCTCAAGTACGTTGTCTAGCGTGGGGAGTTTGTGTGCAATGGAAAGCCACAACTATTAGCTACAAGCCTGCTGACTTTGAATTATTTTCGAGCTTTCTGATAGGAGTGGGATTCAATCCCGTTCAACCCGAATTAAACCCGTTCTGAGCCCTACTTCTAAGCTGCTAAAAACACTCTATTTTCCACGAGGAAGAATTCACACGAAAAATATTTGAGTTACCTCTGACTTTTAATTATACCCAATTCGAGCGCACCATGCCAGACCATCGATTTTAGTAAGTGAGATACAAACGAAGTAGTGGCCTTCCTGTAACAGTCTGCCGTAATAGACCAGCCTTTGTGAAAAATAATTTGTCATTGAAAAGCGAAATGAGTCCAGATCTGTATTACTCATGTGCGGTTTATTGTTTCCTACAAAAATCAACAAAAACAAACGACGAGTGTAACGAGAACTACGACAAATTTAGAACAATTTTGCCACGCAAATGTCCATCGGCAACTCTTTTATAAGCTTCGTCGGCTTCCTTGAAATCGTAGACCTTTTCCACTATCGGCAGCAACTAAAATTGAAAACACCGTAAGCAATAGAATCAAAGAATAAGACGACGACGAACGAACCTTGTTCCGATCGACCAAATTTTTCAGATAATCGATTCCGTGCGGAGCCGGTACAAAATACGCCCACTTAACGAAACCCTGTTGCGTCGTCAACGATTTAATATTTTCTTGGACAAGTTCGAAGATATTTTTCGCAGCACCACAAGCCAATCCCATTGCATCGATGTTTTTGAGTGTTGGTGAACTGAATGTCACATAATGTTTATATCGCCACGGAATCTCTGTTGCATGATGAGATCCTTTACCAGCACAATCCAAAATTATGTCGTACGGTCCGAATCGTGTCAAGTCATTCGATGCATCCGAGCTTGTATAGTCGACAACATGAGTGACACCCAAGGCTTGAATTTGTTGGACAGCGTCGCTGGCACAAGTGGCAACAACCTCTGCACCTTCAGCCTTAGCAATTTGTACGGCAATGCTGCCGACCCCACCAGTTGCTCCCAATATGCACACTCTTTTTCCCCGTCCACCCCCATGCGATGTCATAGCACCAGATAGACCACCTAATTGTCCAGAGAGAAACAATCCTGACCAAGCAGTCAAACCAGCGTATAAGACAGCTGCCGCGTCAGTATGAGACAATTTCTGGGGTTGATGAGTCACCTGCAAGACATTCAATTAATAAATGCAACGACCGAATGCTAAAGAGTGTTGCGCAATTGAAACTTACATAATCTGCATCAACCGAAACAAATTTCGAATGACAACCGTTACGATGAATAGGAACAACACCCCAAACTTTGTCACTCAATTGAATGCTATTTCGAACTCCCATACCTTTGTAAACAACGGTACCACTGAAATCCCTTCCCATGGTTAGTGGAAATTCAATAGAGTCACGATTACAACGTAGGGCATTGAATGTAGTGGCACCGTATCCACCTGATTATTTTTATCGAATAAATAACTCTGTCGGTTCCATTTACATATATCGAAAAGCTTGACTCACCTACCATTTGAACATCGATTGGATTCACAGACGTAGAGTTCACTTTGATCAGCAATTCGTTTGATTCTTTGATTGTCGGTATCCTGATGTTGTCCGAGAATTGGATTCCATCGCTGTAAGAATGCACTTGCCATCCGCTCATTTTCTTTCCGGATTTGAATTCATTTTCTGTGTTTCCTTGTGACTTCGTAGAGGCGTATCGAGTCACGGATGTGCAGTGACGCAAAGCATTTTGTAATGCCAAACCTTGCTTCAAAAGCATTTCCTTTTTGTCTTAATTCGTTCGATTAATATTGTTAACGTTTGAGTTTTGTTTTTGTTTTGATTGAACAGCAAAGTATTGAAAAATTATTATGCAATTTTGACAGAACTATTGTGACAATTCCAGCCTATGGAGCCTATGTTTGTGTGACAATGGTGACAATCTACGAAGTGATGACAATTCTCAATGAATTTTTTGAAAAATGAGCGGCAATGGTAGGTAATGTATATATAACAGTGAGAAGAGAACGTAAGTGAAGTTATGGTATTGGAGATACGTCCAAAGCTTTATACTTTGGAGGTCTCGCCTGACAAGACTTGTTATTGGCCATTTTTTCAAGGAAATGGTGTCACACCTTTCGCATACAAAGAAACTTACCTCAAATAAGTTTGTATGAAGTGGTGAAATTTTTGCATGAAAGTGGGGTAACAGTCGATTACCTGATTGGCAAGACCTCGTATAGCCTTGGATACGTCCCATTGTTAAGAGAACGACGATGTTCACCAAGGTTTTGTAAAAACTTAACCGGCTTTAACACCCACGGAGGCGAAATAAATTTTAGTTGTTGACCTGAATTAACCTGAAACTTGAATGAAGTAATCAGGTCAGCATAAATACTGCTAACGTTATATCTCGATCATTATTCCCCGAAGAGTGTGGGTTGTTTAGATTATGTATCGATATACAATCAATTCACCTCAAACTAGAGTTCCGTGTGTTTTTTGTGGATTTTTTTTATCATTTCTTTGTTCATTCTACTCTTGTGGTAGGTGCTCAAAACGTCTCAGAAGCGTTGAATCTGGCGGCTTTGACGATACAAGCTGCTGTGTGATCTAGTCGTGATGAGATTCGGAATTAATTTCAATTGGAGTTGGTGTCATTGTTGACACCGTTCATTGTTGACGCCGTTCATTGTTGCGCCGTAAGTCTTAATAATTTGTCCATTCATTGATTCACTCAAAATTCAAGTTTTGAAGCAGTCTTACGTCGTGAATGAGGTGCTACAGTGTCAACGCAAAAAAATGCTCAGTCTCAACCCTGCGAGCTATGAGTTAGCGCCGATCGTAGTTAAGACAATTTTTAAAAGCCATAAGTTGTGCTTACGACTATACGTTAGTCCGTTCCAGTATCACTCAGAGATATAATAACTTTATGTACCTAAAATACCTTTAATAGGCCGTGCCTTCGAACTTAATACAATCAATCACAACCAATGATAATTCCAGTCCTATGAGTCCACGAATGTTCGTAGACCCATATCAACAGTAGTCAGACGAAGCGCTTAAGGTCGACAGATCACGCCGCCGCCGTAAGACCGCTTCAAAATTTGAATTTTGGTTGCATCAATGAGTGACAATTGAATTGAAAATTGAACATGTCTACCGCAACGTTCCGATTGCGAAGACAATCTTGCGTATCTTTTTAAACGTCGAGCGGACTTACGATGTTTTGTTACTTAATTTGAGCATTACGTTGAAGGCCAGAGCTCAATAGAGTATTTTAGTTCAGACAGTTATCAAACAGAGGCTGCGAGGACACCAGGCATTATCACCACCCTTAGTTCAGTGTTATACCGAAGCAAAACACACGATCAGTGATTTTTGTCGTTGTTGGTTGTTGTCTTCGTCAACGAGCCCTTTTTCAAAAAAAAAAAAAGAAGTTTACTGGGCAACTCTCAATTGACAGGGATTCCGATGCATATGTCATTGTACAAGAAGTCTAACAGCACAGATGTCACTGTGTTGGCCGTCAAATGAAAATATAAAAAAAATCAAAATGGCATCAAAATTCTACGAGTTAAATGAAAACTGAAATTAAAACATGGAAAAACCAAACTAATTCTGATGGAAATTTGTGTAATCGCTGCCTATAAATACGTTCAGTCGACGGTGTAGTGTTAAATGCGTGCAATCCCATTAGAAGGACGATTTGCCGACTCGTTAGCACCGTTCAACTTCTAACATAAAAAAAACAATGTCTCAAACAATGTAACCACTCCGATAAAACATTGAAAAAGTGGAATTTTGTATATCTCTTGTGTACGTGCAATTGAGCGTAGTGTTTAAAGTTTGTGTCATTTCACGGCGTTTTACGCAATGTCTCGACTATAATCATAATTAATTGGAAAAGTCGCGAGCAGTGAAGGTGTTGTCCAGCAATGTTTATGATATTGTTCGAAGTCCATTTTCCGTGAGAATAAAGTTGTCTGTCTTGCTCCGCTTAATGGTGATTTTGTTAATGTTTCGCCCGAACTAGAATCGGAACTACGATAACAAATATTATTTTGAAAAGAAAACAACAACAAACCAAAACTGCAGAGAGTGTGTGATAATGGGGAGTTGTTTGTAAATAATTTACATAATGTTCTCGGGACAGCAAAATAACACCAACACCGATGGCAACAAAGATGAATACGATTTTACCAAAGTGTTCAAAGGTGTTTTCGTGAATTCATTGCGGAAGGTAAGTTTCGCTTTTTCGTTGTTGTTGTTGGGTATTTAGTGTTCTCAATTGATTTTTCCATGGTACACTGTATGGCCGAGAGCCCTTATGTGTGGCATTCACTGCAAAATAAAAATAAAAATCTTTCAAGGTTTTGGAACAAGTTCATCCATCACTGTCAGCTAGAGAAGATGCCCTACACTATGTCGAGAGTCTCTGTCTGCGATTGCTGGCAATGCTGTGTGCAAAACCGTCACCGCACACAATTCAAGTAATTTTCTACGTCTTATTCGCCGTATATTCATTGCGTTCTATACAAATAGTTGTTTCGTTGTTGTTGTTGTTGTAGGACATTGCCGATCGTGTTGGAAAAACGTTTCCGAATCCGATCGAAAATTGGGCGTTACAGGATGCCCGCGATACCATTGACAAATCTAAGAAGAAGAAACCCGTGTTGCCGGTGGAAAAGATCCACAGTTTGTTGTGCAAGGTAAGGGGCATCCACAAGTGAGATCCTCACACGGGGTGGTCATGTCAATAACAAAAAACATTTTGATTTCAGGATGTATTGCAATACAAGATTGATATAGCCGTTGGCACATTCATCGTAGCTGTAATCGAATATATCTCGGCGGATATTCTGAAATTGGCTGGCAATTATGTGAAGAACATACGACACGTTGAGATATCGCGCGAGGATATCGAAATTGCTATGTGCGCCGACAAGGTGAGAATTGTTTGTTTGTCATTTTGTTTTCTCGTTTATTTATTCGGATATTGCATTTAACAAAGCATTTCACTTGAATTGAACACACAAAAATTTTGTTTTTTCCGTTACTACACACCACTCTCGAACGTTCATCGATATTTTGATGCTCGTCTTTTCTTGTCGAAGGAATTTTTTTGTGGGACTGTAAATAGAGTCGTCGATGCGTTGTTCGATTTTGATTTGTTTTTTTAAAAGTTTGTTAGCATTCAGATTTATTACCAAAAAAACATCTGCAATCTGCACTTAGTGTCCGCTTGTGTTTTTACTTTAGCCTCTAGTTTCGGTTTCATTGAATCATTTTAAAACGTTAGACGGGTTTCGTTATTCTTTTCCGGCTTTACACCCGACTCATCCATGGTGATGAGGTTCTCTCGCGTGATTTTTTCGATTCAGAATTTGTTTAATGTTACAGCCACCTCAAAATACTCAGAAATATTCGTGTGACTCTCTGTTTTTCGTAATTCTATACAGTGTGTTAATTCCCACACTCGCCACACGTTTTAGTGTGCTCAGTACAATGACACATCAGAGATAAACTGGCATTCGTCAGTAAAAAGTGAAGCAAACATAGCCTGAAATTGAGTGTAAATTTAAATTGATTGGGCCGGACGGATTGGCTCAGTGATAGCGTACTATCCTTCCACCCAGAAAACCCGAGTTCGATTTCGGTGAGGACAAATTCTGCATAATGCTTTTTCTTCAAAGTATGTTCATATGCGTACCCAAGCTTGATAGTCTGGGCAGTTGAGGTATTTAGTGCCTTCAACAAACCGTACACAGAAGAATTCTGTGTACAATAAATATGAGTCTAACTTTCGGCGGTATAATGAGCACCTAAAGGCCTGCTAAAAACCTATAGGTGTGGACGGGCATTCACGTTAAGCATGTAGACCACACTCATCAATCCGCACTTGCCTGTGTTGTATTTCATGGCTAATTACCCCTTAACGGGAGGCTTACATTCAGTAATGGATAAAGAGGCTACAAATTATATTTAATGAAGGTGAATATGAACATAGACGTTTGTTTGATGTTAGCTTCGGTAATTTTGTATAGAAATGTCAGTCTATTATGTCATCGGATCAGTATGACTCCTTTTCCATACTCGGATTTACTACTCAAACGAAGACATGAACGCCTTGCTAACAATTTCGTGTAGTGGTGAGTGTAATCAATCAAATGTTCTGTACTCACTCTGGTTAATCAGATCAATGAAAAAGTTCTTTCTGCATGGACAGACCGGCAGGCTTTCCGTATATCAAAGTTTTAGTTTTCAGCTTTTTCGAACAAAGAACCAGGAAATGAAATTCTTGCCCAAGGTTCAAGTGTCTTTTGTCCTTCCGAAATTACTGGTTTCAAGTTTCATGCAACGTCGTCCACAATAAGGAAAGTACAACTGTTTTAACTAATGATGGCGCTTCAAAGCTTATCATTAGTCAACACAAATAAACTAATTCATTACGGCGGAAATTCACACTCCGTCAAATAAATCCGTTTCCGTTGAAAAGCAGCATTTTCAAATTACCGCTTGAAATTGGTTGAAAATCTTGTACAATT
>JANTFA010128223.1:0-13533 GCA_026413405.1 Phytosciara flavipes | reverse complement strand
ATTGAAATTAATTTTTCAAGATTAAAAACATTCTTAACTTTTAACAAAAAAAAAACAAGAAAACAGGAGAGCAGGGAGATTAATTTCGAATTAATAAAATCTTTTTACGTCATGTCAGCTTGATTTTATTGTAAATACTTAAAAGCGATTCAAAGGATTTGCAGAGTAAGTTTATGACACAACATGGGGGTGTGATTCAACTGGCGGAAATCGTTGATGGATTGTTTTTGAATTAAAATTGGGGAAAAGAGGTCAGGTTATTCGTTTTCCATTTTACTCATTACATTTTCAACTCAATTCTCAACTCAGCAAGTGATTAACTTGGGTACTTTGATAGAGATATTTATGCTACTACAACTGAAAATCGGAATCTACGGTCGAGTAAACTGTAATGCATAGAACGTAGCAACTAGGAATTGTTGTGTTGACGACTTCGACTCACATCAGATCTCTTCCATTCGTCAAAACAACAATTCGAAAGCAGAATTACCAAATGTAATAAATATTAGCGGTCGTCAGAAACGGAATGCCCAACACAAACGAGTTTTCCTTGTCACAACCGCCTTGCGCTGAAGAAAAATCATTTGTATTTCCGCTTGCGTTGGACATTCGATTTTCGTTCAAACAATATGACGACGGCCCCTATTTACTGACTGTCCCAGGCGAAAGTTGAACATAACACAACCCCTGCGAAAATGCTCCATTACATGCAGTATTCAATGTAGTCTGGTTAACTGCCTGCCATGGCATGCCACATGCGAAAGTAGAATTTCACATAAAAATTTATGAAAAAACGAACCAAAAAATATCTTCCCATGTGATGGATCATTTCCGCAGGGGATGGCGCACTGCTATATGCAATGTTCAACTTTCGCATGGGCCAGGCAGTAAAACCATACACCACACACGACTCAAATTAAAGTTTACTTTTTACTGTGCAATATTTATCCAAACACTAAAATGTAATCGCTAAAAATTCTATTTTCGTTTCCAAATATACTAAGCCAACGGACGTGTTTTTATCTTCAACCCATTTTGATAAATAGTTTTCCCAAATTGGTCACCCATATGGATCCGCATGGATCTCTGAGATGTTTATTTGTGTTTGAAAATATACTAAACAAAGTGTTGATCGCATTTTATGCTAAACTAAATATAATTATAAAGCGCAAACAAGGCAGAAACAAAAAATTGTGTTCCAACACTGGTAATCTTTTGTTCTTGATCTTCAGAAAAAGGTTTGACCAACTGAAGCAGAATTTATTCGTATTTCGCTGTCTGTAATGAAGCAATTCAAAACATTTGATAATTTTATTGTTTTGTCAGCACAATTATCTTTCTCATTATCTTCTCGTATATCATTTTACATTGAGCATTATTATCCCTGTCAGCAGAGTTCGTACCTTCATTACGGCAAACAGAATCAACTTTTCACTTTAAATGGCACGGGAACCGAATTATTTCTCACAAGTAAATTTATGATAACGCCACCATCGCATGTGATATAAATCGCATACATTTTGACGGTACACTGATGAAAATTTTGATTCGTGCTGTGACAGGCTGTGAAATGTTCAAGGTAACCACATTTTCTTTCGGCTGCCAAACAATGTAGAAGTAAGGAAAATGTGTGATTGAACAGAACATGCGAACTACCGGTACAGAGTTGAGCGGTCAAAAATAACATATCAGCCGCAGGCGAGGACAGGGTATTCACTCATTTTATCACTTGCTTCAACGATAATTTTCCATTTGTCTTACTTGTATTGTCTGTTAGCAATACGAAATTGTAAAAACAAATGTACAAAGCAGTCAACAGAACACCCCATTATACAGAGGAAAGGAAATGTCGTAATTTTTGAATACTTTAGGCAACGCACCATGCAGTAGCCTATACAAAGTGGTCATATAGAAACCTTCTTTTGTTTGTTATTGTTCAAATGTACAGTGACTACTCTTCCTGTAGTATTGGCTACGATTAACCTAAAAAATATGACGAAAAATACCCGAATTTCTACGTAACGTAAATTATCGGTCAGAGCGAAAGCTGTGTAGGGATGTTTGTTTTGAAGACAATAGACCTAATGCCCATATCCGGAAGCAGATGAGATGTGTTTTAGATGAGCTACATGAAATAACGTAAATACGAAATGCCAGTACGTAAGGCCGTAATTTAGTAGTCTGAAGCGCCTCTCAGAGCTTAACTTACGGACATTTCCCGAAGTAGAGTACTTCCAATTGCAGCGCCATTTTTAGCTATTGCTGGCAAACGCGGTAAAACAGATAATCCTCCCGCTACCAATTACAGACATCACAATTGGCCTAGCGCTGACAAACTTTCGTCATCATTTTTTAAGTGCTGACATGCTGACATCGGTTCGTTTTTGCTGACATCTCTGTTCGTTTCCACAGCTGAATATGCGGTTGGACATAGAGCTAGGTACTTTTTCCGAGAAGCGCCACCATATCTGAATACGAACTAAACACAGAACAAATGACAAGGGTAACAGTGGACGAGTCGATTTTTTGACTGAAATTGTCAAAACATGCAGGTGGTCCCTTGTTCATAGCATCTAAAGAACACATCCTGGAGTAAAGTGATATATGGACGAGTTGTTGATTATGATACGAGGAAGAAATCATCTGAACAAGAAAGCTCTCTACGACCACAAGTTTCGAAGATATGAGGTGGTCCTTTGCAGAAAAATTTGGAAAATTTGAAGAATACTTTGAAATTTCATCACAAAGGACCACCTCATCATTTTCCATGTTCAGATGATTTGTTCCTCGTTTCATGATCAACAACTCGTCCATATACCACTTTACTCCTGGATGTGTTCTTTAGATGCTATGAACGAGTAACCATCTACATGTTTTGACAATTTCAGTCAAAAAATCGACTCGGCCACTGTTACCCTTGGAGGTGTGTAGTGTGTATTTAATCTGTTTAGTATTCAGCTATGACAGTCGGTGACACTTTCTGTATCGATCCTTATTCAGCTATAGAAATCATGCAAATGACGCATTGATATAATCGAAGACGATTGCCTTATGCGAATCTTTCTGACTGTGTATTATACTTACACGATTATCGAAGAAACTTTCAAATTTGCATGCAGATAAGACACTATTGTCAATGTCAAGCTGATTGTAATTGTATGGTGCGTTTTGCTTCTTCAAAAATAAATTAAGATTCGACTTCCAGCGATAATATGAATGAACTAAAGCGAAAACAAGCCCAAATCTGCGGTCGTTCACCGAAGCGCCCCGACCAAAGCTGCATTATACAAAATATAGCTTTCCCACCGACTGGTCGTATACCCAGTGTAAACGGTTCAAATAATAAATTTCTAAGATAAAATTTGCTACCAAAGCAGTAAAATATACGAAACAAACAATAAAACCTTATCAAATGATTCGCAATTTTTATTAGTTCCACTTTTTATGTTTATGTTTAATGTTTCTACATAAATATAGTTGTTTTTATGCCGATACAACACACGATCAAATCCTACTACGTACACAGCGCACATAATAAGCACAAGCATAATATAATCCATAAGAACTCAGCCAAACTGAAATATAAATGTTTCAAGAAAGCAACAAAAAAAGAGTCATTTAACTACCCGTGAGTATGAAGTGTATTATGTTGTAAGCAAATAAAAATTTATCGTGTGAACTCAATTTTATGGAAGACGTTTGTGTAAACAATACAAATGGAAATTTAATATTAATTTCCTTGCAATTTTTGCGAACCAACAGACTTTTTGTTATTGACTTTTACACATATAACCTGTTCATTCACGACATTATTGACTGGAAAATTAATCCGTTCCGATTTTATTGTGCATCGTATAATACAGAACCAACATACTGCCCATGATGAGATCTGCTTATTGGTTCAATCATCACATATCAAACATGTGAACTGCTCAAGAGTAAGACGTTAGAAACTTGCTGATGGAAATACTGTTCTCTTCTCGGAATCGTGGGCGTGAACCTTCACTCTTGAATCCGAAGGGGAAATTCCCGCTTCAAAATAGCAACATTATCTACGAAAAACACATTTTTTGAACCCGTACGAAGTATGAGGGTCCTATACCCCTAGATGCCAAATCAGTAGTAGCAAAATGT
This sequence comes from Phytosciara flavipes, assembly GCA_026413405.1. Lineage (NCBI taxonomy): Eukaryota > Metazoa > Arthropoda > Insecta > Diptera > Sciaridae > Phytosciara > Phytosciara flavipes. Next base: position 9,399 of record JANTFA010128223.1, on the reverse strand, counting down.
TTGTCCATGAACTTGAGTAAAATGAAACCAATCTCGATGGGACTTTTTCCTTCGATTTGTATTCGCGTATGTCAGTTGAAGTTCGAAGATGAGCAAAATCAGTGGAACCGATCCAGAGATATGGTCTGGCAGTATTGCTCGTACAAAGTTGGAAAAAGTTTTTTCGAAATCGGATCACGAGATCCATAGTGAGCCTAAGTCAACCTACTCGGTCGTATAGTTTTTTGTCAACATCTCGGGTTTATTTTCATTATAAACCGTGAAGCGGTAGAATTATTTGGTGACCTTAGAAGATGGACGCCAGCCGCCATCTTGGATTTTTGCTTATGGCTATTCGAGTAAATTTCACCTGATTTTGATGCATTTTTTCGGAGTTCAAATTAGACTTCGTACGGGACTTTCGAAACTGCTGTAAGCAATTTTAACGAAGGAATGACTCTAAATAAAATGATCGGAACATGCAGTGTTACTGAGTAGTCTTGAGACGTATGCCTTTTTTGAACGAGATAGTTTCTGTCGCACACTACTCGCACGAGTCCTCCTTATTTTATTTTGTAATTAACGGGAAGTTACAGACTTATCGCCCAGTACTTTTTCCAGGAGCGAGCCTGTAAGACCTTTCCGATAACTGGAGACAAACGACTCCTGAACTTTCCTCGATTATATCTTCCACCTCAACATCAGTATCATCTTAAGCGACTGGCAATCGACTCATTTAGTTAGGTTTAAAATCGGGAGAAATGAGGGAAATTCGTCAATTATCCTAATCCTACTATTGGCTATAGAGTACACATCCGCATCCACCTTTTCATCAGGTGAACCTAAACGGCGATTTGAAAGCACTCCAACAATTTCCTAAGTCGAACACAGAAATTCAAGTTAATGCTAACTCAAGTCACTTCAATCGACCGCGACATTCCAAATACTATGGGAAAACGACATAATTCCATACCAGCAGTGCATAGAATCGTGAATGTATTAATATCATAGTTTATCAAGGTAGCAGGTTTCTTGCATTACCTGGTGAACTTGATAATACCAACAATTAAATGAATCAATGAATAAAGCAGAAGTTCCATTAGAAAGAATGGTTCTGCATTTTTAATGATGGGTCCAGTGTGATGTGTGTGTACACAATGTTTCCGCTCTTTTTCGCATGGGAAAGACCGACCTTTTGATTCTGTAAATTTTGCCACCCAGAGGTTGCGAGAAAAATTGTCTAAATGGTAGTTATGCGATAGAGAGACGAGATATGTTATCAACATAATACCATTTTTCAGCTGGAATTTAATGTGAAATTTGTTTTTGATAAAATTGTAAACGACAAATTTTTGAGAATGTGCGTAGAGATAATTTTCCCTTTTTTTACATTTATTTGAATATACATGCACATTGGGAGTGGCATCTAGTTCAAAAGTAGATTGCCACCATTTACATGCTGGCATGGGAAATGATTACAGTATGTGTTAATGAACGGGAACCGAAATTTAAATGAATATTTTTGAATTATCTTAGTCTCGGTAAGCCAGTGTCGTGTCAATTATGTTTGTTTTTGGGTAAAGAGAAACATAATTTTTTTCAACAGAAACTTTATTAGGGAGTTCCCTTCAAATAGATAAGTTAAGCACCTGTGTGTCCGATAAACATATCTGTTCATTCGAGCAATCGAAATAACCTATACTGACTTCACAAGAACATTTTTGATTAAATGATATCTGTATTTTCAACACTAAGCATAAAATTTTTAGCAGAGGCATTCCTAAGAGATGTGATGAGGAAGAATTTTACATTAATTTCACTTCTCATTAGATCGGAACAGATCAGATCAACCTAATACCAGTCAATCTAAAATTTGTCAACCTGAAAACCGAAACCTGTCAGCCTGAAACCTGAAAGGTGTCATTAACAAATTACGCACACTGTACAAGGAGAAGTGACTCTGACGTACGCTCCATACATTTTCGAAATTTACCTCATTCATTTTGGCGTGCATACATTTCGGGGGAGGAGGTCTGAACCTGAAGTTCGTAATTTTGAGCGTGCGTTAATTGTGAATGGCCCCAAACCTGTCAACGTGGATTGACCCAAAATATATTGACATGACCTGACCTGACAAATTGTCAGTTTACCTTAAATTTTAAGTAAATTTCGTCTATTTTACACTAAACGAAAATTCAAATTTAATTCAGGTTTTTGTCATTTCAGGTCATGTCAGAATACGTAATCAATTTTCAGGCTCGGGATGGGGAACCCTGCTGACCTGTTCCGAGCACTTTCAACACTAGGTAATGCAACAGCTGAACAGCATGTAAATTAATAGAAGACTAGGCGCAATCCGTCGTCGTCTGGAAATTACATCAGTGATACGAGGCGGACTCACAAGTGTGTAGTTGAGCAACAAGCTTCAGAAGCTCTTCTTTTGACAATTTAGATCGATTTCTTTGGACTGAGTTTCACTTTTGACGTTTAAAACGTCACTTTGACAGATGGAATAGGCCAAATTTTAATATTAATCTACACAATAACACAATTACTTCCAGCATTTAACGTAAGGCTCATGCAATAATCACGCAAACATAAGAAGGGTTTGAGGCAAGCCAAGTTGTAGGCATCAGGTTGGAGGAGGGTCAATAATCTTGAAAATCATGGAGACGTGATTATTCCTCGAGCCCGTAGTTAATTTTAATTTCTGTCCCACGCGGAAAGTTGGCATTACATGTTCATGTAATGACCATTTTCCGCATTGGATAGCGATCAAAGAATTTTACTCGCTGCACCCATGGTAAATGATTCATTACTTGATGACATTAGCGCTCTCTTCACTCGAACTGTCCAACTGACTGTTGGTCGCATCATCTACTTTTCTTTTCTATTGCGCACAAATTGATTGGACGAATAAATCGTCCCACAACTGGCATCACCAGCAATTACACCCAACAATACTGGCTGCATTTAATTTGTCAACATAATGAGAAAACTGTTGTGAATCGATCGAATGTATGCGGGCCCAATAAACGTTATATCGAAAAACCAAAGTAAAATGCAGCATTGATGTGTGTATTCACACACACACACCATATTTGTATTTGGTAACCTGTACCACTTTTCAAAATATATTATGGCGGTTTACTCCAGACAACATTCTCCAAATTCCATATCTATCGTAAATACGCTTTTTTTCTGGTCTTCTGTTGTGTTAAATAAAAAGTTACTCTTTACGGTATATCTCGGATGCCGAGCACATAATGTCTTAAACCAAATGAAAGACGACGAAGAAGAAGAAAACAAGAATAGGTATCGGCTAAAGCCTGGTGAGGTCTTTTTTCTTTTTATATTTTCATATTATTGATCAACAGTATTTTTTTTCAAATTTGATCACATTCCACCGAGCTTATACAAAATATCACGCCCTACCGAAAATTCTTTTTCGAATTTCGATCAATTTACCTTTGACTTATTAGACAGACAGATAAACATAAGACTTCAAGTATTCATTCAGTTACTCAACTATTCGAGTCATAAATAGGCAAACCGGCTCAATAATTCCATCAATCGGCACGAAGCTGTTTAACATTAATCCCTACGTCGTCACTTTCAACTTGGTATTTAAATACCAATTTCTCAAGCTATAAATATGACAGCAAAAGAATAATTTCGTCAGTCGGCATGAAGCTGTCGAACAGTGAACATCTCAATTCTCTCTCTATCAGCTCGACATTCAACTATCAGCTTGGTATTTAAATATCAAAAATATTAAAACTATAAAACCAGCAGCCGAAAAATTGCAATGTCTACTGTGATCGATCGGTTATCAGACAACAAATCATTATTATTTGCCTAGTGTTGATTTCATCATAGAGGCATTGTCATTTTGAATGTCATGGATCAAATTACATATTATCGATTTTATTGCAAATTTGTGACACAGACAAATTGCCGGACGGACGGACAGACGGACAGATGAAGTGCCCACGATAGGGCTTTTTTTTAAAGAAAAAAGACCTAAAAACGCTGAAACAAGCCACACACAAAATGCTCTGCTATTTACATAACTTTTTACGGCTGTAAATATAAATTTTGTTGAGCATAATTTCCCAGTGTGTGTGTGTGTGTTCTTCTTCTGATTTCTTTCCCAAAAGCGGTCATTAACTTTTGAACAATTCTTCTTCTTCTTGCGTATAGTTTCATTCGTGTAACAAAATAACATTGACCATTCCTCGACAGTGAATCATCACCACAAATATATGATTGCGCGATTGCGCACCAAATACCAAAACATGCTCTTTTCCCATGGACAATTTCACTAAAGTCTCTGAAGTCTCTGTGTGTTTAAAGAAAAAGCTTTCGTCGTTGCTGGTTGTTGTTGTTTTATGTCTTCGTATGCGTAAATCTGCATTCAACACTCACAATAACCAAAATAAAAATAAGAAAAAAAGAATTAATTTTTAAGAAAACAAAACGCCAGTTAACTTTATGAGTATGGGCGCACATATGCGATGATGATGATGATGTTGATGAAAAAACAACATTTTTGCTTCCACTGCACACAAAGGATCATTGATCGAAGTGAAGGTAAACTTGGCGCTTTCATAATTTGTGTGTTTGGAATATTATGTTTCGTATACAGCGATTGTGTGGTGCCATGCGAAAACCCAAACATGCCGTTAAAAGACACATCCTTAGCATATTATATATGCACGCACCACATATTTCCAAATCCATTCCGAAGCTATGCAACGTTTATACATACGGTGATCGTTGGCGGCGATGAGTTGTCATCAAAAGTTTTTAAATTGTTTTTATTTTGGGTTGAGTTTAAAATAAACATCGGACAATAGTGCACATGGAGGTCTTATAATTCTGTTCCTTTATACACACTATATCGAGAACGACTCTGAGTTCAATTAGTGGTCGTCGTAGAGCAGTAGATATATTGAACGCGATGCGTAAGGTTTGTGTGAAAGCTTAACTTGACGAAATTGATTTTATTTTTGTTAAGTTGAGCTTTCACACCAACCTTACGTAATGCGATTCGCGCTCAATCTACTTCAGTAATACGAATGAGTCTCATTTCGATCGAGCCAGATTTCAATTTACGATTCTTTCCGTTTTTCCGTTTCAGTGTTATTTCAAAATTCCGTGCCTAAAAGTTAAAACTCATTGCAACGCCTTTAATAAAACAGCCCGAAAGCTCATAAAAGTCACTCAAACTGTTGGTGAGTCTGGAACTTAAATAACATCCAGCTATATATCTAGGGAGTTGGCATGTGATAACTAAGCGCATCCACCTTGACCAAGGCTCATTTCACGCTCACCAAACTGGAGTGACATTGAGATTCAAGGTTGAAATTTCGAAATAAAAGGAAAATTGGGATGAATCTCTAAATTTTTCGAACAAATTTCTCATTGAAGGCCCACACGAAACTGGGTCTGAGCTTACAGGACGTGGATGGATGATCTTGAATCAATTTCGATGTGGACATGGATGCTGTTGTGAACAACTGCACAAGTGGAAATATCGCGATTCACCGCATTGTTACGGACATTGATGTCATTCAGTCTATGGATCACATTTTGGATGAGTGTCCGTTCCGAAAACTCAAGTGAGACATAAGAAAGGAGAAGTGAAGCAACCTCAGGAGCAATTAACTGGTTAAAACGCCTGGACGCACTGTGTTTAACTTTAGTGAAATTTAAGTTAAGACTCTGGTAAATAAGAAACTGAGAAACTGCTGACGAGATTTGTGAATGCCCTCTAATGCTTGGAACAGGTCAGGTCTGACCTGATATATTTCAGGTTGACCGACCCGGTGATTTTCTAATTTCAAGTTTGACCTGAAGCTGACCTGAAACTGAAATTTTTCTTCAGGTTTGGTAACTTCAGGTCCAGGTCAGGTTCAGGTCAACCTGAAGATTTGTACTGACAATTCCTGAACCTTAAGTTATCAAACGTGAAATAAAAAATTCAGTTTCAGTTCAGGTTCAGGGGTCAGGGTCAGGGGAAACATGACCTGTTCCGAGCATTGTTCTCTTAGCTACAACTTTAGCTTTGGATATTAATAGATTACAGCAGTGACTTCGGCATGAGCACTTATGTATTGTACTTTAATGTTTAGGTAACCGGTCGTTGACGACAACCACAACAAAACTTTCTTTAATTGATGGTAACTGACTCCAAGGAAAATTGCATTTTGAGACGTATAGACTTCTTTCATACATTGGACGTTGAATCTAATAATTGCTCCAGATTTCCGTCCGATAATCTTGTTCTAATCTACAAGAATGTCTAGCCCATTATCTTTTGAGATATTTAATTCAAAATAATAGTCTCCTTGATGACCACACATTAACGTTTTTTCTTCTTCTCTTATATTGAAAGCGAAGAAGAAACCTGAACGAAGTGTTCTGCGGCACCATTATCATCAGCGATCGGGTCTCGTTGATCGCCCTGCAGCCAAACACTAATAACACTCTGGTGAGCGAACGGATTGTTTTTTGTTTTCTTTTAAATATTTTTATATTATTTGATGTTGTGCGATGCCTTTATGCAAAATGTTGCCAATGCGTTTAAGAGTTTTGTTGTATAAATGCGGTTGTTTGTTGCCATAAATCTAATTCGAAAATGTTCCCAGAAATGTTTTTTTCTTTTTGGTTTTGTTTTGTTGTTCGTCTTTCATTTCTTTATTCGTTCATTTATAATATTATTGAAGCCAAAAGAAAAGCAGCAATGGCACAATCAACGATAGGTATACGAGCTAGCATTTATGAAATTAACGGTTATGGTAAAATGCAATATGAAACGCTTCTTGAGTTAATATCAAAAATATCACTCACTGCAGTCACACACAATATCGCAGAGCGGTTACTTAAACGCGTATGAAAATCTTGTACATTGCACTCTAAATTACTTGAGAAATTTTGTTGTTTTTATTTGTGAGAATTACAGTATGAATGAACTTGACTTCATAGTGTGATGCGGTTTATGATTTTGTTTTTTTTTTGTAAATTCAAACGAGTGCAACATTTATTTCGCGGTTCATCGTTTAAATGCATTGTTATTTGATGGGTTTGAAGAGATTTACCATTGCTGGTTATATAAGTTTAGAGCTAGCACACCGACATACTGCCGACAAAAGGAGAAAAGACCGTAGCAGACGCTGCGACGGATCCCCATACGATCCTGTTTGCCTAGCTTACGTAACCCTACGATTTCGTATGACTAACTCACGTAACCCTACTACTTACGGAGTCCTAGTACCCACACAACCCTAGTGCGACTGCATACCTAGTACCTACAAAAAAAAGTAGTATGAAACATAACTGTTGTCAAAAAGCTCATAGAGCCGTAAAGTGGTGGCCTTAGTACAGACCGAGGCAGCGAATCCATTATTTTTATTCAAGATACAACGTGGGCTGCTAAAAACAAAAAAAATGCCCCGACCAAGCATCGAACACGGAAAATCTGCGTGGAAAGCAGCAATGCTAACCACTACGCCACACGCTTATATGAATCTAAAAACGAATACCGAATGATATTTTCGCAACTAACTTGATCCTATTTGTATGCGAAAAACACTCAGGACCCTGGATTGATGTCGTCCGAATTTACCCATCTTCGAACTTGACCTCACAATTTTGACCACTTTTCAGGGAGAAAAAGTTATTGAAATCGAATTCACGCCGTCAGTGCGCCAAAAATGTTTGAATTTTTATTGGACTTTTTGTCAATTCAACGCTACAGGAGCGAAGCGTCAAAAGAATTATTTTTGCGTTTCTTTTTGAATCTGAAGCGCACTTACTGTGTGAATTGAAATCGATTGTTACAAACAACATATTAAACATAATAACCCACCGCACTTCGTACGTGGCTAAAAAAAACCCCCATCAAAATGAAATTACTCTTTTAATTCTAATTTAATTTCCTTTTTCATTTCATATTTTGTTGCACTTCAAACCGCAACATTTTGTTTTTTTACGCCGAATGAACGTATACCTCCAATGATACTCTTCCATTCGGTATTACAGTGAATTTTAAAAGAAAACACACACAATAAATAGTCGGCATCCATAATATGTGTCGTGCCCATGTGTAAAATTCAGATTATTTTTTGACCGCAAAATGTTGTGGTCGATGCTTTCCAACATTTAAACAAAAATCGCTGATGTGTGTACCAGAACAGTTTTGTAAAACATGATAAACGTGAGACATAATTTAATATTCGACATATGATTCCAACATGCAATTAGGCTAGACAGAATTGAAAGATGATTCGACATCGAGAGTTGCGTAATATGATGTTTTGTGCTATCGAAAAGATGTGACAATTCATACACGCATCAATGTGCGGAAACACCCATTAAGCAAGCGTAGTGTAATGACTATAGCCAGTGATGGAATTTCGCGACTTTGTCGCTCATTTCCGGCACACTATAGACAACATGTGAGACAACACCAATAGACAAGATAGATTTGTGTATTGAAAGATTTGTTTTTATTTAGCAAATTCGAATCGAATCTCTCGCTTTTGGATTGTCAGTCGCTAACAATGTCAGCAATTTAAGTCGAAGACGAGCTAATTATTAGCAGAGAGATGATAATATGGCGAGTGGAGCGTCACAGACCCTATACATTGTCATCTCTCTGCAAAGTAAACTGTAATGTCGCGAAATGTCAACTTCAGAGTTACGAAACAAAAAGGTTTTACTTCTGGCACTGAGCGCAAACTAGTCAGAACTTATAGTAATGAGCATTTGTGAGTCGAACGAACTGGCAAGCTACTAACTTTTACTACTTCATTTTATACCCAACTCATGAGAACTTGTTAGTAATCTACTATGCGCGAGTTGCGAGTATTTTAAATACTCATTTAGGGGGACCGCACTGAAGAGAGTTGCACGCAACTGAGAAGAGTTAGAGATGAGTAGCACGCGAACGAAATGAGTTGCAAAAGAATTGCGCACGAACAAGAAAAGTTGCAAAAGAGTTGCATTTTCAGTGCAGTCCCCTCCCTCTCGCGTAAAAATTTAAGTAAGTGGAGCCTCACCTCAAGCGCATTTTTGTGCCATGAAATTCGCGCATTGAATGAAATCAAAATAATCCGAATAAGGATGCAACGAAAAAAGTTAAATGAACTGCCAACAAAAGTAGAGTGTAAATTTAGCTACAAGAAACAAAATGCAAAATCTAATTTACACTCTGCAAATTCCTGTCTCATTTTCAATTCCATTTTACAAATTAACTGACGGTGATTGAACTTCTAGAATGTGCACCATGGTATACTAATACATACACACACACTCGTTTATATGGTGCGCATTATGTTGCATTCTTAGTTTATTGAAGTTTCTTATTAACAATTTGTGTTGTTCCTTTTACTCGGAATACTTTAAGAGTTTTCA